>JAJPUD010005562.1:121963-155242 GCA_023553655.1 Myrmecobius fasciatus
TGTTTTGCATAATTTCACATGTGCCTTCTCAATGGGGAGGGAGTAGAGAAGAAGAGGGAAGGTGGGCTTGTTTTCGATCCAAAACCTGCCAATGTCAATGGCTAGGTGGCCACGGATGACATATCACTTACCTACCCTGAGCTTCAGTTTTTTTATTATACGGTTGCTATGAAGATGTTCTGTACACCTTTAAAGCACTTTATTAAATTGATTTATATGTAGATACTCATAATAATATTAACAATAACTGGCATTCATATAGTACTATATGGTTTGCAAAACACTTTAAATTTTTATCTGCTTTTATAAAGCTGATGGCGGTATTGCTTATTTGGTCTATCTGCTTTGTCTTGACTCACATCTGTCTTCTATCCAGTTACCAAAATTATTTTTTAAAGCAAAGGTGTGAATGTTTTGCCCCACATTGTTCCTACTTTATGAAATCCAGTAGCCTGCTGTTGTCTCCAGATTGAAACATAAATCTCTCTGCCTGCAATTTAAAGCCTTTTACAATCTCACCCCTTTTTAAAACTTTTCTGCATGTCTCATGGCTAAAATGCTATCCTTTCTTGGAAACTGACTTCCTTCAAGACTTAGCTGGGGTCTCCCCCCTCCAGCTACTTCTTCTCTAAGGCTATTTTTTGTATATCTTGTATCTTATATACAGTATCTCCTGATCTGAGATCCCCAATTTCCCTCCCCCTCCCAATCTAGCGTATTTTCATCTTTCAGATTCAAATCTAATATCTGGTAGAATCAATCTCCTCATGGAATTTCTCCACATATATACTTTGTTTAATCCAGCTTTTTTTTTTCCCTGAGGCAATTGGGGTTAAATGATTTGCCCAGGGTCACACAGCCAGCTTATCTTTTAACCTCTGTTTTCTTTAGCATAATTTCTACTTAATGTAGCACCTTGAGTACTGTAAGTACTGTCATGGTGGCTCTGCTCTCCTTGATAGTAAAAAGCTTATAAATTTTTTATAGATCTGCATTTTTATATTCTATCTTCTACTTTCTTTTCATCCTTTAAACTTTCTTTTCCTTCTATTGCAATTTTGTTGCAAAGTAAGTGTTTATCTACTATCCTACTTTTTAAGCTCTTAAAAATGAGTTGATAATCTCAACGATTTCTGTTCTTTTCTTGTTGAAGTGATATCTACTCTTAATCTTGATTAGATTGTTGAATGGTTGATTCTTTAGACATTCCAGCACAATACAACCAGGTTATTGGCTGCTCTTAGTTATGAGGATATTCTTAAAATTTATTAATCCCCCTCCCTCAAAAAAAATCATAGGAAAAAATTTATTCAGATAATCAACTAATCTTTTTTTTTTTTTTTTAAGGATGGATTGGATGCTTTGGTATATGATCTGGATTTTCCTGCACTAAGAAAAAACAAAAATATTGACAACTTTTTAAGCAAATGTAAGTAATCATGTATAAATAAGTATTATATACATATTAACATATATTAATGTACATATATTAGTATAATATGTATTAATGTACATATATTAACACATATATGATGACCAAATATTACTTATTTAAAACTTATCTTTTTTGTGTACTGCACATTTTTCTTTTTTATTTCCACTTGTGGTTAAAAAACACTTGTTCATTTTAAGATTAGATAGTATCAGAAAGGAAGAAAAGAAGAAATTTTATTTTTTTTTAATAACACTTGTAAAAGATTGTGTTCATGAAAAGATAGCACATGGCTAAAATGGAAAGGGTTTCAAAAATTACAAATTAAGTTTATCTTACTCCTCTTTCATATGATTTTGTTATTACAAGATAGTGGGGTTATATCTGTATTCCTTAGTAATTTTATCTGAAAGAGTCTTAAAAAGACTCCTGTTTGTAAAGGGTTGTAATAGAATCTTTGGTGTCAGGTGATGTCATTTTTCAGTATGGTTGAAAAACTTGTCCAAAAATTAGCATCAAATTCTTTAAGTGGAAAACTGATCAGCTATAAAATTCTTTTGAAACATATTCATGGTTATGATATCTACTTACAGGGTTTTTGTATTTTGTTCTCCAAGGAGGGATTACATTTTGTACTGAGATATAAAGCTACACTCAAAGTTGACGTTATGGAGTTTAACAGTTGCATACCTTAGTCTCTTAGAACTATTGAGACAGCAAGGGAGCATCTGTGGGTAGAACTCCGTACTTGGAATCAGGAAGCAGGAGTGAAAATCCTTATTACCTGTGCTACCTAGGGCAACCCCTCCCTATCTCAGGTTTCTCATCTGTAATATGGCAATAACAACACCTGCTTTATAAGATTATTGTGAGGATCGACCTATTATTGCATCACTTTTAATTTTTATGTAAGGTATTATCTTTTGATCTACAAAGTCCTCGGGGCATCTAGGTGGCGAAGTGGATAGAGCACCAGCCCTGAAGTCAGGAAGACCTGAATTCAAATCTGGTCTCAGACACATAACATTACCTAGTTGTGTGACCCTGGGCAAGTCACTTAACCCCAGTTGCCTCAGCAAAAAGCAAAGTCCTATGTAATTCCATTTATCTATTGGATAAATGCTTGTGGAATTAAATGGGGTTTGTTGAATTAAATTACAATATACCCATTTAAAAACTAAGATTCATTAAAGCTAATTGTGCCCTCTGTTTTAGACTTCATCCCTTCTTGTTAACTTCTGGATACTTCTCTCAGAATTACTTTCTGATTGACTATTGTGCTCCTCATGTATGTTGCAAGTTATAAAAAATGATCAAATACTTAACATAACATAAGCTCTGTACTTAGTCCTGGGAGTACAGAATCAAAAATGAAATAGTCCTTATCTTCAAGAAGCTTATATTCTGTCAGGAGAGATAACATATAATTGTGAATCCTCATTTTTGTCCTCAAGCCTCCTATGCCATTCATTGTCTTATCTCAGTAGAAGACCACAATTTTTAATGGCTTATTTGAATTTAAAAAATAGACATTATATATAACATTGTAAGCTTCCATTTTTTTCTGTTCTATAGCTCAGAACTTCTAGATGATCATCACATTCTTTCTTCTAGTTGTTCTCTTTTGACAGAAGTGACCTTCTCCATTTTAAGGTTAATTCCTCTATTATTTCATCCCTGGGAACTTTTCTTTTTAATTCTCTACTATTATGGTAGCCTCCCAGTTATCTTTCCTGTTGTCATTCATCCCTCTTTTAAGTCCATCCTCGCCAAAGCTGCTAGAATATCCTTTCTGAATCACAGATCTGATCATGCCTCTCCTTTGTTCAAGAATTGTCAGTGGTTCTGTTACTTCTAAGTTAAAATGAGATTCTCAGTTTAGTATTTAAAACTCTCCTTATTTGACCACACTTTTTTTTTTAAAACACTTATTTCACATCCCATTTTATTCATTCTTTGTTCAGCCAGACTTGGCTTTCTTGTTCTTAGAACTCAATATTTCATTTTCTGCTTACGTGCTTTTGTAAAGGCTCTTCTGCCTACTTGGAATTTACTCACTTCCTACCACAACTACTTACCATTCTTTAAAGTTCACTTCAGTTACCATCTCCTCCATGAAGCTTTTCTTGATCCCTCAAATAGTTTCTCTCACTTATTAAAGTGTTGTATCTTTATCTCTTTATATTCTTTATCCCTCTGTAGAATGTATGTTTCTTAAGAATAGAGATTGTTTTCCATTCAAAAATCTAGGATGAACCAACCCTGGGAAATGGAGGTCAGCATAGGAGTCTGATTGATCCAGGGTAAGACCAAACAAGGTAAGGTAGTTTACCCAAAAGTACATTAAAGAACATTAGGGACAACCAAGAAGATTACCTACCAGTAAAAAATTATTATAAACTTAGAAATTCCTTCAAAGAAGGGAAGAGTAATTCTAATAATTTTAAGCAGAGACTGACGAAAAAAGACTTTCCACAAGGACAGCATGAATACCTAGAAGTGAAGCAAGACAAAAAATACAATAGAAACTCTAGAGCAAAGAATTAGAAAGGGTATAGTTTAGAAGAGAAGATTTTAACCCTTACCCAAGCAGTGGATACCTTGAAAACTAAAATAGACTTAAACAGAAGTCAAAAACAACAGGAACAAAATTACTGATAATTAAGAGATTAAAAGAGAAAAGAAAGGAATTAGAATCTAAGATCTTGATCATAATTTTGGGGGATGGTTGAACAAATTTTACTATTTGAATGTAATGTAATATGCTGAGAAAAAAAGATGAAAAGAATTATTTCAGATTTCTAAGTAGTAAAAACAACTGCTTGTTGAATGAAGTGAGCAGAACTAAGAGAACATTTTCTTAAGAGTAAATAACATTGTAAAGCAAAACAACTTTTTAAGAAAAATTTTAATAGCCTTTTTTTCCCATATAAATGCAAAGGTAGTTTTCAACATTCACCTTTGCAAAACCTTGTGTTCCAAATTTTTCTCCCTCTCCCTACCATCTGTATCCAGTTCAGTTGAACAAACATTAAGTACTATATATGCAAGTCATTGTTGTAGGAGATCGTGAAACAAGACCTTATCAAAAAATTTATAGTCTACTGAGATTAGGAGTTGAAGGAAAGAAGTACAATCTGTATACCAATTAAGCATAAAGTAGGAAGTTTTGGGGAAAAAGAAGAGACTAGACAACATACTTTAGGAATATTTGGTAAGAAAAAGAAGGGTCAGGTTAGAAAGACTGCATGAAAAATTTGGTACCTGACCTAAATCTTCAAAGAAGGTAAAGATCCTGGGAAGTGGAGATGAGGAGGCATAGGAATCAGTCTTTTGAAAACATGAAGGCAGATATAGAATGCCAAGTTTTAAATAGAAGTAAATAAAAACAAAATTAAAGTATCCTAGAAAGGACCTCAGATCATCTAGTTCAACCTCTAGCTGAGCAAGGTACACATCCTTTTCAATATTGATTTCAAGATCAGCTTCTTGATTTTACATGGAAGTTACCCCTTTCCAGTAATGGGAAACTCATTACTTTACTACACTGCTTCCCTCTGAATTTTCATTTTTAAACAGGTCTATTAGAAGTGCTGAAGTCTCACTATATCTACTCATTGGTACTAATTGAGCTTCTTAGAGAAAACTAAAACAAGTTGTTGAAGTTTGCCAATGATCTTTCAGTTGTAAATTTTTTAAAATTTATTTCAGTTTTCACAACCTCCTTTTGGATTTTCTCCTTTGCTTTGATGTCTGTGATATTACTCTCTCCTAATTGTCTGGCTATTCCTTTTCAACTTCCATTTCTGGAATATTATTCATCTCCTATTCTACTCTAGCTTCTCCCAATTTGATTTTCCCCAACTCTATTCTAGGTACTCTTTCTCTTCTCTCCTCTGATGATTCTATCAGCTCCTCATAGGTTCGGTTATCACATATAACTGATAAATCCAAAAATCTATATACCGTTTTCTTGAATTTCATTCTTGAACCTCCTAATGAAGAATTAACTGATAGAAATCTCTGCCTAGATGCACTTGTAATTCAAACTCAGCATATCTAGAATTAAACTGATTTTTCCTAAATTAACTGCTTTTCCAGACTTCTTGCTGTTGAAGGCCACTGGTATCCTTCAGTCATCTATCCTTGTAACCTTTATAAGCCTTTATATCCTTTCAGTTTTACATCCACTCACCAATTCTGTCGAATTTTCTTTCACTTGTTATCCCTCCCTTTTGTTTGTTTTGTTTGTGCCCTTTAAGGTTTTTGTCACTAATTAGATTGCTTAATGATTTTCCTGCTTTTAATTTATCCTTTATGTACATACCAAGGTAGTTTTCCTAAGACAAAGATCTTTGTTATTTTTTGAAATTTTTATGGAGATATTATTCATTTCCCAATAAATAATTTCCCCTCTAAAACCTTCTCATAAGAAAAATTAAAGAAAAAGAAAAATATTCTAATAGTAATTTCACTTGAGTATTTATAATCTCTTATTTTTGTGTTTTGCTATTTAAATTTTAGTTATTTGGAACCAGTCATCCGTTGTATTTGACCTGAGCATTATCTTTTAGTATTGTTGTAGTAGTCATTACAGATACTATTTTCTTAGTTCTGTTTGTCACTCTGCATCATTTCTTATAAGTCTTATATTTCTCAGAATCTTGCTTACTTTAAACCTTTTGGTACAGTAATATTCTATTAAGCTCTTTATTTATTTTTATTAATTTTTAAAATCATTAATTGTTGGGCACAGTACTTCAGAGTACTACTTTTTGTAGTGGCAAAAAGTAGGAAATAAAAGTTACCCATTGACAAGGAAATAACTGAACAAACTGTATGTTAATATTATATATTATGCCTTAAGAAATGAAATGATAAATATGAGTAATTTAGAGAAACATTGGACAACCTCTATGAACTTCTGCAAAATGAAAGAAAGCATTAGAATGACTAATGACATAAACAAAAAGACCACTAATTAGGCAGCCATGCTCTGCTTAATTGTAATGACTAATCTCCATCCTAGGAAAAAAATTGATTAAACATATATCTTTTCTGTTTGTAGGTAATTGGGGAAACAGCTAGGTAAAATAGCAGATAGAGTGCTGAGCTTGGACTTAGAAAGACCTGGAGTCAAATCTACCCCCAGATACTTCCTAGCCTTGTGACATTAGGCAGGTTACTTTTGTTTGCCATGGTGAAAATAATGGCAGATCACTCCAGTATCCTTGCCAAGAGCACCCTTTGGGCAGAGGCCTATAGCATCATAGCGTCGGACATGGCTGAAAATTTAACAAAAACATAGCATACAAGGCATTATATATATCCATATCTATAGATTTTGCTGTTAAGAAGAGCTTATTATCAAGTTGTTAGTCACTTAAGCTCCTAAAAATTGAGGTGAGTAGGAAAAACATGTTCTGATTGCATTTGGTTATGCAAATGAAGCTTGAGATTGAATAGGGAAGATGAGGGAAGAAGGAATAAGAATAGTACCACTGTGATTTTCCTTTCCCCTTAAAACCAATATAGAGTCCAATCTCACTATCAGAATATCCTGTCTCCTATCCCTCATGAGAGTAGATACAAAAAGGAAAAAAGAAGAGGATCCTCCACATTGATGTCAGCTGTTCTTTTTAAGGTTACTAAAGTTCTTTTGCTTAATTATTTTTCTTTGTTACAAAGAGAAAATTCAATTCAATGTGTCATCATCAGGCTAGACCAGAGATTTCACTGGTGTAAAAAACTTTAAAGAAAAAAATTCCCTCTACCAATGTGAATCATTCATAATTCTGCTTCTTTGTAGTCTTATAGAGTTTCCTGGGGCTCAAGTCACACAGTTGTTTTTAGAAGCTGACTTTGAATTGAAATCTTGCTTATTCTTAAGGCCAGCTCTGTCTATTATACCATTTTTATCTTTTCTGGGGGAGTGATTATAAGATTATCTGCTTTCTTCCCCCCTCCCCCATTTTGTTGTTGTTCTTCAGTCATTTCAGTTATATCTGATTCTTTGTGATCCCATTTGGGGTTTTCTTGGCAGAGACACTGCAGTGGTTTGACATTTCCTTCTCTAGCTCATTTTAGGAGGCAAACGGGGTTCAGTGACTTGCCCAGGATCACACAATTAGTAAGTGTCTGAGGCCAGATTTAAACTCAGGTATTCCTGACTAGGCTTGGCACTCTATCCACTCTACCATCTACGTATGTGCCTACATATAAACACATACTCCCCCCCCAAAAAAAAGTATAACTACAAATGTTTTCAATATTATATAATTTTTCCTTCTATCATTAACACTTTGAGGCTATAGATCCAGTAGCAGAATTTTACTAAATTGAAGTTTAACAACTGTTTTCTATCTTCATATATCTATTCACAACAATTATTTTCATAATTCCAAATTATCATTTTATAATTTTTTTACTTTGATTAGTTTGTGTAGATTATTTATCACTTTATAGAAATTTTACAATGTCTGTACACTATACTTTATCATCATAAGTAATAAACTTGTCTGTACATAGACATATATAGAAATTGCAGTATATGAATGTGTGTGTATGTGTATGGTGCAGGGACAGTTAGATGATACAGTAGATAAGAGTTTTGGGTCTAGTGTCTTTCTGAGTTCAAAAGTGACCTTATACACTTCGTAGTTATGTGACCCTGGGCAAGTCATTTAACCTTGCCTTAGTTCCTCATTTGTAAAATGAACTGGAGAAGGAAATGGCAAACCATTTCAGTGTCTTTGGCAAGAAAACCCCAAATGGGATCATAAAGAATAAGACTTAACTGAAAAAATGCCTGAGCTGAGCATTTATGTTGTATATATGTGTGTTCATATGCTTGATTTAAAAAAAAAAAAACAACCTTTGTTTTTGAAGCAAAAGGATCATAATACTATGCAACTTTTATTTGAATCTAGGACTTAAGTTTAATAGTTGTGCTGTGTTTTGTACATCTCTGAACTATGAAGCTTTTCCATGTAATTTCATGCCAGTGTTGACCCATGTGGATTAAAATAGTCTTATTTTAACCCATGACCAAATTTGGAATTAGAATATCTATTCACTGGGGATTTGTAAATTATTGTAGTTCATAGCATGACAGGTTTATATAAATAATTACAGTGATTCCCACTGCTGTTTTAAATTAAAATTGAGTTTCAAATAGAAAACTATAATGAATCAAGTGCTGAAGATGCCAGATTAAGTTGGTGTTTCTTGTACCTGTTTGTAATATTTTGTCATTTATTTTGTATCATTTAAAAAGAAAAAAAATGGTTCAAAATATTAGAAAGACAAAAAGTTTATCCCATTGACTTAGAGCAGAGCATTTTATTTTACTTTATTGATTTAAAGCATTTTAATTTTAATTTTTATTCATATTCCCTGGTAAATTAATGATCCAATACCTGTTTATCTTCTATTTTCGTTACTTGTGTTTTTTGTGGCTAAGATTATATTTTACTGTATTTTACTTTTAGGCAGAGAGAGGAGTGATAGGCGTTTTAAAAAAAAAAGCTTTTAAAATAATCCTTTTGCGTAATTACTTTTACATGTTATATGTCATAATGTATGTGTTATTGAACAGAAAAGTTATTAGTTATTTTGGAGTTTTTTGTTTTTTGCTTTATTTTCTGAACTTGAATATAGAATAATTGTTTAATACCTTATTTCTATCCTTTTCTCTTTATACAGATAAAGACACAATAAATAAGATTAGAGATTTGCGCATGAAAGCTGAAGATTATGAAGTGGTGAAAGTGATTGGTAGAGGTGCATTTGGAGAAGTGCAATTGGTAGGTTACTTCAGTGAACTTAATAATGATACATTATTTTGGTAAGAATGCCTGTATTGGGTCAACAGTTCTTAATTTAAGATAACTGGGTTAAAAAAAATCACTTTGAATTGCCTAGTATCTTAAAAAGTATGCATATTCAGGGGTAAAATTCAACCCATGGTGTTGAATTTTTCATAGAAAACTCTTAGGATCCATGCAGAGGGGAAGAAAGAATTGAAGCTTCAGAAGAGAACCTTCCTGTTTGAAAGAATTGAGTATCTGATAAGGTTCTAGATAGCCTGTTTAAATAGAAGGATTGGGAGAGAGGGCTTTCTTTCTCCTTCCTTCTGTTTGCCTAGCTTTATAACACACCTCATATATACTATCCCATCTTCATTTTGCTAAACTGGATCCAAATTGCCTGACGTTTATCTAGTATTTGCCCTGCTGGCATGGTAATCTTAGTACTTTGTTAAGTTATTTGCTTTTATAGCCAATTGTCTTTCAAATTGAGAAACAAATGATCTGCTTATTTTATGATATTTAGTGTACATTGTGGATCAGTTTTTTTCCTCGTGATATTGAGTTTCTTACAGTAGATTTCTTTGAATTCACACTTAAGCCAGATTCTTTTAATTACTAAACATCTAATGCAAAATAGATAAAGCTTTTTTTTTTTTTAACAAACTTACTGTATGCTAAGAGGCACTATGCTAAGTTCTGGGGTTACAATTAGAAGCCAGCAATCAAATGATTAAAGAGAACAGATAAAGGGGAGCTAGAAAATGGACAAGGGATGTGTGAGGTACAATTAAAAAGTAAGGCAAGTGAAATTCTTTATTCAAAAAGGGCTAAATGTTTTCTTTTTCTTTTTTCAATTAGAGATTGAGTACTATTTTCTTTTTCTCCCTATTACAGAAGTAATTTTAAAACATATAGAATGTGAGTAGGTTTTTCACAGATTGAACTGTGTGGGTCCAAAGATGGCACCATAAAATGAGAAAACTAGTGAAACTTAATGACTTGATAAGTATAATTTGTAGAAGAATCAAAGTCTGGGAGTTAAGATAACTTGTGCATGAATTTCCTCTTTTATTTCCTTTACCCTTCTCTTTTATACTTAATTTCTCAGTACTACCTATCTCTTTCTCCCAGAACTTTTTAAGATGCTGCTACCAAAATAATAAGAAATATTAAGAAAAGAACCTTTACTTCTTGAGGCAGAAGGTTTCATTTTTGCATAAAGACATTTTTCTTTTATCAAACTAAAATTTGTCTCTAAAATTCACTTCTTGATTAAAACAGAATAAAGTTAATCTCCTTATCATATGACATCATTTCTAGTACACAAATATAGCTATCATATTCACCCATTTTCTCTTGTGCAAGTTAAGCATCTCTAGTGTCTTTAATCAAGTTTCATATGATATACAAGGACTTAAAAATGGTGGTTGATTGATTCAGTGTTCTTATCCATTCTTGTTGTCCTCCTGAATATTCTCCTTATCAATTTTATCTGTAAAATGTGGTGTCCTTCAGATGTTGTCTTACTCAAAGCATCACTCCCCAGATACTATGTCTTCCCTAAAATAACTATTAAATCTGCTAGCCTGCCATATCCTGCTGCAGGTTCACTGAACGTGCAATTCAGGAAAAACACTCAGCTCTTCTTCAAATTGTTCTCTATAGCCATGTTTTTCATATTTTGTACTTAGGAAGATGATTTTTGGAACTCAAGTATAAAATTTTTTATACTAATCTTTATTAAATTTCATCTCGTCAGTTAAATGTTCTAACCTGTCAAGATCTTTTTGGATGCTGACTTCATCATCCAATGTTGGTTATCTTTCCAGCCTTGGGTAATATGCAAATTGAATGAAAAAACCATTGTATACTAAGTCATTGATAAAGATATTAAACAACAGAGGGCTACTTACTTGAGTTATTCTGCTGGAGTCTTTCTTTTAACATCAGACCATTAATGGCTGTTCTATGAGTTCAGCCAGGAGTTAGAATGGGAGCCCTAGTTAAGAGTGTAAAAATAAATAACCTATGCTGGGAGTTAGCATGTCCAGTTCCTTTAATACAGAGATGGTGCTCATCACTGAAACAGATGGTATTTTTCTTCCATCTCATGGCAGAAACAGAATGATAAGGAAGGTTAGGCATCAAAAGGGAGTGGAGGAAAGTGAATGTGGATATTGGTTTGTTAGTTTCATTACTTTTAATTTACACTAATAATTAACATGGGTGCTAATTAACACAAGATAAAAGTCAAAGATTTTCAGAAATTAATATAGACAATAAAATTCTGTCTTTTATTGAAGGGAATAAAAGTCTAATATAATTTGTTAAATGTACATATTTCAATTAAAGAAGGAATAATTGAAGTAACAACTATTAAAGCAGTTTTTTTATCAAGTTGAAATATTAGATCTCATGAAATTATTCTCATGTAGTGAATTGGTATACTTTATTGTAATTTCTTAAAATAAAGAAATGTTTTATTATTTTAAGATATTATAATTATTTAAAATAAAACCTTTGTTTTAAAGGTAAGGCATAAATCTACCAGGAAGGTATATGCTATGAAGCTGCTGAGCAAATTTGAGATGATTAAGAGATCAGATTCTGCTTTCTTCTGGGAAGAACGGGACATTATGGCTTTTGCTAACAGCCCCTGGGTCGTTCAGGTATACTTATGTCACTTTTATTTTATTAGAGCATAAATGTCTTAAGGAGGAAGGAACATGGAAGAAAGGAAAGAAAGAACTTAACACCTTCTATAGGCTAGCTAGTGTGCTAAGTACTTTACAAATATTGTTTGATAATCATGATAACCCTGGGAGGTACAGTAGGTACAGCTATTATCCCCATTTTGCAATTGAGAAAACTGATATAGAGAGAAAATGCCTTGCCCCAAGCTACACAGCTCTTAAGTGTATGAGGCTGCATTTGAACTCAGGTCTTCCTAATCCCAGGACCAGCATTCTGTCCACTGAGTTGCCTCTCATGGTTTAAATATAGTGATATAACTAGCCCTTGTTATAACTGTAGCCTAGTTTCAGAGATAATCCTTCCATCTTTGAAAGTAATGGGCTTAAAAAAAAAAAAGTAATGGACTTCCTTCTCAATTTCAAATTCAGAAAACCAACTTAAAAAAATCCAACTCCCTAAACAAAACATAATTAGCATAAGTAAAACATTTACATTGAAAAGTACTTTTCTTGATCCTCTTCTGATAAAATTATTAATTTTTATTTGTGTCTTTAAATAGCTGTATTATGCTTTCCAAGATGATCGGTATCTGTATATGGTGATGGAATATATGCCTGGTGGGGATCTTGTTAATTTAATGAGCAACTATGATGTACCTGAAAAATGGGCCCGTTTCTATACTGCAGAAGTAGTTCTTGCTTTGGATGCAATCCATTCAATGGGCTTTATTCATAGGTAAGAATTTAAATCATTTTTTTGGTTTGTTAAAATAAAAAGCTGAAAATTATTTCAATTGTACTGGCATTTAGGGTCTTATCTTTTAAAATTCAGAAGTTTTATCTTTCCTTTTGAAAACAGGTATCATTGGCTTACAATTTTCATTGCAATCTATTTAGAGTAGAGATCGTTCATGTAATCAGTAGTACTTATGTTAACATTCTTTCTAATTTCTTAACTTAAATCACAACATATAAAAGAGATTGCCCAAACTATTTTGTATTAGGAATTAGTCTTTTTTTTTTTTTTTCTTCTAGAGATGTGAAGCCTGATAACATGCTGCTGGATAAATCTGGTCACTTGAAGCTAGCTGATTTTGGTACTTGTATGAAGATGAATAAAGTTAGTATATTTTGATATAAACATGGTTTAGCCAAATGAAAAAAATTACATTGTTAGAAAATGTTACAGAAGTTACTAACCTTATGTGGGCTTCTGCAGTATTGACGTGGACTGTATTTGTTGAACTGGATACCATGGTAGCAATGCTGTATAAAGAACTTGTTCATGATTTATTTTTTCCTCTCTATTTAGGGTAAGTGTAGATTGCCAGATTTATTAAGTCCTTCATAACAACCTTATAACTTGTACTTATTGGTAACTGAAAATGGAATTAGTTCTGATTTTACTAAATTGTTGTATCAGTGTTATAACTGGATTCCAACAAATTCTGTCAGTGTGTTCACAATTTTACATTTTATTTTACCTTTAGGTATTTGAGTTATATTTTATCATTCATAGTTCTTAAAAAAAAGATTCTATTTGTTCCCATCAAAAGAGGACTTTATTTTAATATCTAAGGTTCATCAGAAATTTGTAACCAAAAAGTAAATAATCACCTTTTTTCTAAGAAAATACATTTAGCCATTTATTACATATTAGGAGGAAATCCTTCTTGGCAGTTTTTATATTGCAGGTTTTATTGTACTTTTAAAAATTGATAAATGGACAAGTTATATAGAATTTATTAATTCAATAAACCTTTATTAAGCTCTTAGCTTTATAGTATATTGTAGAAAGTGCATCATAAGCCACACAGATAGATGTAATGTGTTAAGAGAAAATTTTACCAAAGGAGTTATAAAGTTCCATAGCTTTGAGGTACCTGTTGGAAAAAGAAAGGGAGAATCTAGTAAAACTTTCTAGAATTGGTGGCAGTTGATTTTGTCTTTTAAAATGTCAACAGATAGTTGTATTTTTGTATTTTCTCTTTTGCTCTTTGCATTTTCAAGAATCGTTTACCAGATCTTTTAGTTGTCTATAACTAATGCTTTTATTTTTTGAGGGTATATATGGCTCTTCAAATATATTTTATGTCTCAAAGTTGTAAATTCTGCTTGTGAGGTTTCTCATTTAGTTCAATGAATATTTAGCAGATAACTGTGCAAGGTATTGTATTAGGTGCTAGAGATACAAGATGAAAAATGACAGTGCTTCTCTTCAAGAAGTTTGCCATCTAACAGGATGTGTATATGAAGGATAAAATACGAACAGCCAAATAAGTATGATGGCAGGGTGCTAAAACTACAGTAACTAGTCAGACAAAAATGAAGAAACTTCAAATGAGAGAAATCACTTTTTAGAGAAAAACTGATATATAAGGTAGGATCTTAAATGAATTGAAGGAATTTTTTATGTCAGAATATGCTCAGAGGAGAGAGATTCAGGAGGAGAAAAGAATGGAGGTGTAAAGAAAAAATGAAGGTTAAAGTTCATCTACTGAAAAGTTCTAATAATAGAAGTGGGGGGGATAGATGCTTGAGGAGAGTGGAGAAGGTTTGGAACATGCCATTATGGCATGGGTAGAGAGTTAAATGAATAAGACTGCCATTCAACAATGAAAATTCAGTTAAAATTAGCCACCATGAATTTGTTGTCTCATTATGCAGTTTTGTGATATTTTCTAACAGCATTCTAGTACAGGAGGTGATAATGATGAGAGAAGAGGGATTCTAAAATTGGGAATGAATAGGATTAGAACAGTAGAAAGAGAGAAGGGATGGCAGTGCCAGATTTTAAGGATACAGACAGTATGCTTTGGGGGTTTTTTAAATAGTATTTTAATTTTTCCAAATACATTTCAACATTCACCTTTGCAAAACCTTGTGTTCCAAATTTTTCTCCCTGAACTTTCTTCACCCTCCCCAATAAATCCTATGACATTTTATTTTATTTTTCTCAGTAGTATTTTATCTTTCCAAATACATGTAAAAATAGTTTTCCAGATTCATTTTTGTAAAACTCCATTCCAAATATTTCTCCTTTCCTCCCATGCCTTTCCCCTCCCCAAGACATCAAGCAATCTGTTATAGGTTAAATATGTGTTATGCTTTTAAATAGATTTTCATAGTTGTCATGTTGTACAAGAAAAATCAACCCCAAAGGCAAAAGAGAAAGAAAGAAACAAACAAAAAGTTGAAAACACTGTTCTTAGATCCACATTCAGTCTCCAGAGTTCTGTTTCTCGATGGGATTGACGTTTTCCATTCCAACTCTATTAAAATTAGAATGAATGTATCAATTCATCCTTCCACCAGCAGTGTACCAATATACTTGCCTTTTCCTAGGCTTTTTAACCTTGACAGTCTTAAGACTTTATCATCTTAGAACAGTGTATTATTGACTAACTATGGATTCAGAGCCATCATCAAAGGAGAAATAATGAAGCCAGAACAGGGATAATGGAGAAGGAGATGAGAGAAATAATAGATGCTATAGATGCATAATGGTTGCTTTAAAGGAACTAAAGTTATAAAGTGGGCAAAGGTAAGCTCAGCAGTAGTGGTATGACAGAAGACATGGAAGGACAGGAGATTATATTCAGAAAAAGAAATTTCAGGGTTAAGAATATTAGAGGTGGAGAAGTTTTAGGTAACAGGAAAGTCTAAAATGTACCCATTTTGGGGGTGGCTAGGACGACCAAAACAGAGGAGGTTGATGAACTTCAGAGATCAGCATATTAGTCATCACAATCAATGTTTTCCATTGCAGGAATTATACAGTTGCGGTAAAAAGGAAGACTGTTAAGTGTTTTTCATTAAGGAAGGCAAGACATGGTCTTAGAAGTCGGTAGATAGCAAGGATAAGGATCCAAATAGGATGAAATAATCTATTTGTTATATGAATTTGAAAGGAGAGAGAAAGAGATGGGGGTGTTGCAGTGATGGTTAGTAAGGAATTAGGAGAGTCATTTTGGCCCCATGCGTTTTCATGCTCACTCAGCATGGTGGTGAAGGATGTCTTAATTCATTTAATGCCAGAAGATATGTTTTTAATAGAGGAAGAAATTGAGCATACCAGGTATTTTTTAAACAAGAGAAGAAAATCCAGAGGACACAGTGGGAAAAGTGGAAGAATAAGAACTGGGGAAAGAATGTGACCAAGTGAATAAGTATGACAGTATTGATCAAAGTAGCAGAAAGAAATTTTTACCTACTTGGGTAGTTATTTGCATGACAGGTGTAAAAGGGTACAAGATGTGGGATTTGGTTGGAGGAATTTAGTTAGTTGTAGGATAGAGGAAATGTTAGATTTATAGAAATATGCAGAATAAAAATGGCCTCAATATTCTATGTAGATTCTTGATGTGAGAGAAACTTGACAGAGAGCTTATTCTGGATAATTTGGAACATAGGGAAGACAGGATGGTTATAGGGTGTGAAGGAGGAAGGCCTTTTACTGACTCCCATCTCAAAGGTAATTCTAAAAAGATGTTGTTGAGGAAAAATTCCTTTATATGAGTGAATTTATGCCTATATTTGATTTACCTTTATTTTACCTCTTTTTATAGGAAGGTATGGTACGATGTGATACAGCAGTTGGAACACCTGACTATATTTCTCCTGAAGTATTAAAATCCCAAGGTGGTGATGGCTATTATGGGCGAGAATGTGACTGGTGGTCAGTTGGAGTATTTTTATATGAAATGCTTGTAGGTGAGTAAAGCAGAACTTAATATATTTCTGGCACAGCTTATTTATACTAAAAAATTCATCCTTGAATTATTTTCTTCAACTTTTATTTTGCTAATCTCTTTATTTTGGTTTATGTGGAACAAAAAGGCTTTAATAGGCAATCATTTAGCTATTGGGCATATTTTCCTGATGCATTAATCTTTTTGATGTACCAGATTTGCATGTCTTTTAGCTTTAACTTGGGTATTACATATAAATTTGGATGCCTTTCAAACTTTTTGATGGTTTAAATGTAGAAAATTTTGTTTTCTTATATTACTTTTTCAGGTGATACACCATTTTATGCAGATTCACTGGTTGGGACATATAGCAAAATTATGAACCATAAGAATTCTCTTACTTTCCCTGATGATAATGATATATCAAAGGAAGCAAAAAATCTTATTTGTGCCTTCCTTACAGACAGGTAAAGTATCTTATAAGCAGACAAAATATTTTAAAACCAGAATGCTAAGAGGATTTTCATTCGCCATCTTATCTATTATACAGACCTATATTTTATCTGTTAGACCCTTATAATATCAGATGTTTTAGTTTTAAATGATCAGGTGCCTCATTCATAATTCCAGTAAGTTGTGAACTTTATTATTATTTTAATCTAAAACAGTGTGGGTTGTAGGGAAAGGAATCTTGTAATTTTATATCTGCCGTTCTTGGCAACTTTGATTAATCATTGATCTTCTCCTATTTACTAAAGTACAGCAATAAATAAGTCATAATCACAGATTCATAGAATTTTATCTGTATAAAGGACTTTGAAGATCATGGAATCCAGTGGTCTTATATTTATGTTGCATATTTTAAGTTTAAGGTCCAGTTGTATTATATAAACTTTTGTTTCTCTTCACTAAGATAAAAGAGCTGCATAATATTTATTATAGATCAGTCTATATGTTTGGGATTTGAGATTCCTGTTCTATCCTAATGCCTTTTCTTTTACAGGTGAAAAGCTGACAATCCCCTGATTTTCCTAGGGTCATATAGCTAGTTAGGAACAGAACTTTAATGAGTAATATCTAAGTTTCTTGAAGTGTAGTTTTCTAAAGTTGAGAAATTAGGTAAATTAACTTTTAATCTGAAATATTCAAGTATCATCTTCTTCTTTACTGGATATAGTTTGTAGTAATATAGAGATCTAACTCCTTTTCCTTTTCTATAAGGGGAATCATTGCCTTTTCTTTACAGAAAAACTTAATTGCCATGCTAAGTCTTACATGAGGTACCATACTTTCCTAGAACTGCTATTAATTCTCTAGAACTTATTTTCCGTCCATTCACTAGAGAAAGATAAGTTGATTATAATTTAGTTCTAAAATACCTTCCATCTTTCAAAATTTCCTTGATGTTTAAACCGAGACTGTTTATGTAAAGCTTCTACTGCATGTATATTTTCAAAAGCTAAGAACTTAGAAGAAATAGCTTTTAAAATTATTGAAAGACAGTATTGGGACAGCTAGGTGGCGCAGTGGATAGAGCACCAGCCCTGAAGTCAGGAGGACCTGAGTTCAAATCTGATCTCAGACACTTAACATTCCCTAGCTGTGTGACCGTGGGCAAGTCACTTAACCCCAATTGCCTCTACAAAACAAACAAAAGAAAACACCCACATATATTAATAAATTTCTTTTCTTAAAATTTCTTCTGTCATTCCTTTCTAATCTTTTTCCTTTTTTCAGTTATCAGCTAAGCTTGGGATATGATCAAAATAAATCATGCAGATATATAGAAGTAACCTTTTAAAGTTTATATTAATCAGGGTTTAGGATATTATAGTCTTTGGTTTTTAAATACCATGTATTTTTATTACAAACACGGTTACTATCTACTATGTAATTGTGGGGGAGGGTGTTTGTGTGTGAGAAACTTTTATAAACCGTAAAATGTCATGTAATTGTGAACTGTTTCAGAATCTTAAGACTGTCTTGTGTCACAAACTTTAAAACAGGGAAGTGAGATTAGGACGAAATGGTGTAGAAGAAATCAAACGACATCTCTTCTTCAAAAATGATCAGTGGGCATGGGAAACTCTTCGAGATAGTAAGTTGTTGTCATATTTTATTCCACCCTATCACATGCATGTGTGTGCACACAGATAATTTTTTATCCAAAAAATTTATTCCAACTTATGTGTACATATTTATGTCTGCTTAAAAATAAATTAACCCAAATGTTATGTATATCAATACTATTTCATATATTGAGAGAGATTATCAAAAGCAGGAATATATGCCCATCTGTAAGCTTTAGGCCAACTATCTTTCTACTGTACTATGGCTGCTTCTCTTGCATATGAACAAAATACAGATCCATAAGATATTTTTTTAAAGGAATTTTATACATTTTATAATACTAAGCAACAGATGGAATTACAGTGACAAAAAATTAGAGTAAATACTGAGAAGACAAAAGAGAACGTTTTTAGAACAAAGTAATGATACCCCAGTTAGAGAGATAGATATAGAGAGATTTGTCATTGTGAGATTTTCCTTTTTAGGAAATGTCAAGAACAGTAAGATTCTGCTATCATGTACTCTATTCTCCTTTCCCAAAGGGGAAAAGTATTTTTTGGACATGCTATCTTGATACTGTAGCAGAAATAGATGTATCAATAAAGTGACAAATTGTAAAGGAAGGGAGCTGGTGAATGGTTAAATTGATTCAGTGCTGCAATTTCACTTTTGCATCATTCTTCATAATGCAGCTGGACAGCAGAAAGTGCAAACATGATCGCTAACAGAGAAAAAGTACAGTGTGAAATCAGTTTTCTCTCACCTCAAGATGTAGCCCAGCAGTGAAGAGAGTTTTGTGTATGTGATTGTAGGCTGATATTATCTGAAGTAGACAGACCTCCCTGACAAAATTTACCAGGTTTAGCAGGTAACTTTAGCTCCATGGAGGCTGAGTGGTTATAATGGAGTGAAAAGAAAAGGAAAAGTGTGAATTTTGAATTGAAGTCTAAATTGTTTTACGATATAATTTTGCACAATAGTTGTACTATTGAAAAGTTTAAAATAAGTTTAATGATTATTTAAAGATTAATGATATTTAATGAACCTCTGTTTTTGCTCTGTGGTTGAGGAAGAAGAGAGTTGAATCTTATTATCTTTCTTATTCTCATTCTCTCCTTCCTTTCATTCCATCCAACACCCAAGAGTTCTTTCGTTGTGCTTTGATGACCTCTTCCGATTCATGATAGTTTTTGGTCTTCTGAATTTTCAGAGTTTTGATGTAACTTTTACCATTATCAGTTCTTCTATCAAAGAAGAATGGAAATTAGAAAATATTTTTCTCACATATGTAAAAACGAAGAAACTTATTACCTAGTGAAAGCTGAAAGAGAACCATTATGGTCAGAAAGGCATCTCTTATACTTTTTTCTGTCCCACCTAGAGCCCATCTGCACCAAAGCAGACTAGGAAAAGCAGATATGCATCTGTTTTCAGATCTTTAAAACTGTTGCATAGAAATCCTCAATGCAAACTGTCAACATCAAGTTGAGTTTTAGATCTTCTTACTCTGAAAAAGAATTTAGGACTGGGGAGGTTTAAAAAATAGATACTTGGAATTTATGATTAATGTAATTTTATTTAGCAGATTTAAATTTCAAATTATATCTTACTTAAAATCTGAATTTATTAAAATTTTTTTAAAAGATAGAATCCATTAAACATTAGGCAGTAATGACACAATACCTTTATCTTTGGGTGCATTGAATTTTATTTCTTAGTGATTATATAGATCAATTATTTCATTAAAAAATTTACTTCCATATGTTAAGGATTTATGATTTCATTAGTCTGGCTACTACCTCCTATAATACAGGTAACTCAACCTTTATTCCTACAAATATGATTTCTCTGGTCAGAAAAGTGACCAGTGTGACTTAGTGACTGATCTTTTGGTAATAAGTGGTATAAAGCTAGTATTTTTAGATTTATACTGAAAAGTTTCATTTGGAGAGGACATTCAAAAACTTATAGTCCTTTGCATATCATAATGAGATACTAATGTTATTTTAGTTGTGATGTCATAAGATTATGTTATTTTAGTTTTGTTGCCTCACTATCTTATAGCCAAAAGATTTCTCCTTCATGTGATTATTGGATTTTGTGCCTTTTCTTTTGTACTTATATTTGAATTTGCATTTGCTTCTCTTTGTTTTCATCCATGCTAGAGGGGAAATGCAAGCTCTCAGAAGGAAGGAGAGATTGTCAAATTTTCTGTCTTCCTCAGATTCTAACAGTTCATTGCTCATAAGATTCAATACATGTTTAAATGTTGAATGAAGATGAGATGCTAAAATAAAATTTTAAAATATATTTATGTATTTTGAACATGACCACAAATTCATGAATGGATTTGTTTTGCTTGAATGCGCTTATTTGTTTACAAGGGCTTTTGTCTGCTTTCAGTTGGAAAGGTTTTAGCTTAAAAGGGGCCATTGAAACATTTTTAAAAATTACGAGAACAGAAGGAAGTTCTGAAATAAGCGCAAATGAGACAGTGTTAAAAGCAATTTGTTTTATTCATTTTATGCTTTAAAAAAAGCTTTATAATTTTATATATTTTCTTTTTTTGAATTCTATGTATATGGAACTATAATGAGTTTTTTGGTGTTTTAAGTTCAGAATAAAAACATTTTAAATGCTAATTCCATTATGTATGTAGACATACTTATTTTTCACTTTTAGGTTCCATATTTGCCTCTAAAGCTTCTATGAGTTGAAGAATGGCCAAAGTTAAAAAAATTTTGTAGGTTTGATAAAAGCAGTTACAAATGAAGTCAACAAAAAAGCAAAACTAAACTTAAATGCATATATATGTGAAAGAGGAATAAGCAATGGATTAGCTCAGAAGTAATTTTAAAGAATGTGTTATGTGGGAAAGAATATTGGGAAAAAAAGAAACATTGACATGTATATAATATACTTTTACTCTTGAATAAATTGTATGAAAAAAGTTACTCTTATTTACAATTTCTATTTTTGTTGTTCAGTTGTTTGTCTTGTCCTATTCTTTTGTGACCCCATTTGGGGTTTTCTTAGCAAAGATAGCAGTTTTTCATTTCCTTCTCCATCTTATTTCATAGATGAAAAAACTGAGTCAGAGGCAGATTAAGTGATTTCATGGTCCCAGAGCTAGTTAATTGCCTAACATCAAATTTGAACTTAGGTCTTCTTGACTCCAGACCCAGCACTCTATCCACAGCATCACCTCACTGCCCATTATGCTATAAGGAAATGTAACAAATTTAAATGTAGTCATCTCTTTTTGGTAACAGAATGGTAGTAGCCCAAGTCTGACCAGACTAATATGGTGGTTTAGGTTTGCATCTGGAATAAAATGAAGCATTTGTAGTCCATCTTGATAGTTAGCAGAAGAAAGTTTACTTAACTATAACCAGAGGAAGGGAAGAACTTTTAGAGCAGGGAAAAGATAGTATTATAATCAAGAATACACTTGATTGAGTTGAGCATAGCTTCCTGGTGTTGGTTATGCTATTTGTCTGCCTGTTTGAAGCCACAGAGTCAGCTAGACTGCTTTCTGGATTTGTTTTACTTAGGTGATTAGGCAACTGTGTTAATGGCTCAAGCTTTAATCCACTGGTTAAGTTAATCAATTAATTCTAGTATATAGTTCCAATGTCTTTTTAAGGAAAATAACTAGCCAATTCCACTGGAAACTGTAATATATGTTTGCTACCACTTAGGAAATCCATTTATGTTTCTGAAAACCAGTGTGTCAAACGGTTTATGTATTATAAAACCACAAGGCTTCCCAAAGCAGTGGTATTTTTCTGAATGTTTAAATTAAGCTTGAGGAAGAGTTCTCATAATTGTAATTATACTTGAACAAGAGTTTCATCATGACAAATGTCATTTGATTTATAGTAAGAAAAACACATGAAAATAACATGAATATTCACAGAATTTCTCATGATCAATTAACTATCAAATATTAGATAACAGCAACATTAACTTTTGTAATGATTGGGTGGCATTTTATTAAGCTAGGTGTTGTACCAGAAAGAATGCCAGGCCTGAAGTCAGGAAGACCTTCATTCAAATTTGGCCTCAATATACTTGATGTAACTTAACATGTTTGCCTCAATTTCTTCCTCTGTAAAATGAAGATAACAATAGCTCCTACCTTCCAGGGTTGTTATGAAGATCAAATAAGATAATAATTGTAAAGTGCTTAGCAGAATGGTTGGCAAATATTAAGAACTATCTAAGTGTTAGCTATTCTTGCTATCAAATGTAAGAAATGAAAGTTATTGATGTGATATTTATTGTTGAAATGATGACTGATTCTGAATGCTGTTTCCAATCTAGTTCAGAAAACAATGGGCAGTAATGGTTATCAAAAATAAAATCTTTTTATAATGATTAAGGTTTTCTATACAAAATACCTTATAACCAATATAATCACAACCTAGCAGGTAGGTGATATTATTGGTATTTTATTGACTTGGTTACATTTAATCCTCCATGTTAGCTCCTCCATATAATAAAAATCTTTTCTGTGATACCTGCTGTATAAATTGTTACTGACTATATGTTAAATGTGATATTAGAGGTATTGTAGAGAGAAGTACTTCTTATTTTATTTTTAATGTACTATAGAATACTATAGGAACTAAATTCTTATTCTGTCTAATTTCTGTAGATTGGGAATATACTTATAGCTTTTTGGTAATTTTAGATTGATCACATGAGACTTATACAACCTTAGGTTCCTTTAAAAAAAAAAAGTGTGTTTCATTTATTGTGGACATTTATTTTACTTTTTATAGCCAAATAACCAGTTTTCTTTTATCCTTAGCTGTTGCACCTGTTGTACCTGATCTCAGTAGTGACATTGATACTAGTAATTTTGATGACTTAGAAGAAGACAAAGGAGATGAAGAAACATTTCCCATTCCAAAAGCTTTTGTTGGCAATCAACTACCTTTTGTAGGATTTACATATTATAGCAATCGTAGGTAAGTACGTTAAAAAGTTTTTATTAGCAGCAATAGGCATAATAGAATCATTATTTTGTAGATAATAATACTTCAGATCATGGAAGCTATTTTAGTAACATTAAATCCACCTTCTGTCTTTTCAAGAAAAGCTATAGGATTTTCTATTTAATTTCTTTCATATTCCATGGTTAGTGAAAATCTCATTACCTTTCAGAAATGCTTTTATGGCTTACCCAGTGTAAATTTCTTTCAGTTTTAGGCATTACATGTAAAAAAGCTAAAATTCAAAAAAATATGATTAATTTTAGCATCCAAAGAATTTGGATAAAAATCAAATCTTATAATCACAAAAATTTATAAAGTTCTACTATGAACTTCAGTCATTAAATTAGTACCATTAAAGAATCATAATTATTAGCACTTTGGAATGCATATGTAATTCAAGTTAAAGAACAAGCCTTTATTTTTTTAGAATATATGTTTTTGACTTGATTCCTTTCCTGTTAGAATGCTAGAATTAGCCAATTATTAAAACCTAAAATCTTTGGTTTAATTAAACATTTGAAACTTATATCAGTCAGTTAACGTTAACATTTGTTTCAAAACACCAAAGTGACTTACTCTAACTCCTGAAAAAGTATCAAAAATGTATTAACAAGGGGAAATATAAAATATGTTCTATATAAAATAGAAATACTAGCCTCTAGTATTTCTTTGTTTAAAGCTTAGTTTTTCTCATTCGTACATAGTATAAAAAAAAATAAATCCAAGAATATGACTGAAAAGAGAGTGTGCTAGAGGAAGTAGCACTGAATGGGGTAGTTGAAAGGTCTGGGTTATGATCTTGGCTGCCTGTGATTTGGAGCTAAATTACTTTCCCCTCTTGGTTTTCTCATGCAAAATGAATTTAGTTTGATTAAGTAGGCTTTTAAATCCTTTGTAACTCTCACGTTCCATAATTGTAAAGTTGGAAAGTATAGGCCTTCTGAGAAATAAATAAGTAATCAGCACAGCTAAGAAATTTCACCGAACTGGACAAAATTTACTGAAAACTAAGCCTGCTTATTTAAAAAAAAATTTTTTTTTCTTCTCAGAGGACCTCTCTATCCTAATAGTGCATATACATTTCAATAGAACAGGTTAAAAAATTAACTTTTATTACTTTGGAAACTTCCTAAATTCCTTTATTTATAGCTTCAATATGGAATTTTTCAATTTTGACTTGCATATTTTTATAAAAGATGCCAAATCTTCTTCATGGCTATCTCAGAAAAATAAGAAAATAAACTGACTACTTTATATACTTTCTAATAATGAAATCCGCAAGATTAATAGTGGATTGTTGTTGTTGTTGTTATGGTACCAAATGGTTAAACTTCATTTTGGTCATTTGTAAGAAAAATATTCTGCATCAAAATATAGACAACAGAACTTTAAAAAAATAATCTTTTTTCTAATATCCCCAGTATTCTTTTGATAAATGCTAGATTCTGGTTTCAGTAGATTTACCATTGGTTTTGGGAAGTAGCTATGATTGAAAATCACACAGTCTCTTTGCAAGTATCCTACCCAAATCTTCTTCTGCTTCCTCCTTCCCCCAAAGAATCTCTTTTGGCTTTTATCATTTTTTAGCAGTTATACTTTATTCTTGAGTTCTCCAAGATTTACTAACAAGAATAACAATGGATTGAGGGTCTCATTTGCAGGGCAAATTTTGTAGTGACCTATATAGTATATACAGTGTTTTATATATCTGTTTCAGCCAAGTTGTTGTTATCTTTGCTTAAAGTAAAAGCTAGTCTCTCTCACTGAAAAGGTAAAGGATTCAGATGGTTTTCCACTTTCCAGATTATCAGAAGGGATATAGTACTTTTAGAAATACATAAATACTTTAGTGTAAAAACAAAACAAAAAAAAAGTATGACCATCCAAATGAGAATCCTGACCTATTTTCAGAATAGAAAGAGAGCAAAAACCAGTGAACATTTGAAGCTAAGTTATAGATATGGGATGCTTACATGGCTATGTAAGAGAAAGTAAAGCTCTGCTTTGGTGTCAACTTGAGGTCTTTAATGTGTTATCCCAGAGATCTATGCTGGTCAGAATTTTTCTCACTAATTTGGATAAGAGTAAAGAAAATATGCATATATCTGCTGATAACAAAATCTAGATCACATAGCTAATATATTGGATGATAAACACATAATCTCACATGGTTATGTAAGATACATACATCTTGAAGGCAAGCATTATGTATCAGTTTTAAAATGATGCAATCAGATAAATTTGAACTTCAGATTTCAACTTCATAAATAAAAGATGAGGGATATATGGTCACAGAAAAGGTCCCAAACTACATTGATAGAAGGAGTTTTCTTACCTAACAGTTTCCTGTAGCAAGGAAATTTTTACAAGCCCAGTCTTTCTTCCTGGTATCTAAAACTATCCTTGGTATATAAAAGATCTTTACAAAAACATAAGTGATTATGTTTTTGATTGATTGCATTGTCTTATCTGTTCTGTTGTCATTTTTTAAAAATTTATGTTGTATTGAGCAATCATGCAGTAAAGTCTCCCTATGTTGATCAGACCTATTAGCACCATGAAGTTTATTTTTTAAACCTCTTTCTCTCTGAAGTGAAATAGAAAATTATGAAAGTCAAATACAGTGTAATCAAGTTGAAACAACTTTTACTACTGGATTGTGGCTTAGCCTTCATGGTGAAAACTATGAATAGGACCCAGGGAGAAAGTTTCATTGTTTTTCATTTCCTTTATCTTTTGGAATTTCTAACTATTCTATTCTTCTCCAGAAGAATCCATTAAATGGACAAAAGAAAACAGAGGAAAAAAAAAACATTTTGGAAAAGGGAGGAGGAGAAAACTTATCCTTGTAATTTTTTACATTTTCCATAACTGTATTTAAAACTTTTTTCCCACTTGTTAATTCATGAGAAAGGTTGAGGTAAAACTATTTCATAAAATCTTTAGAGTTGAAGGAGACTGTTCTTAGAAGGCATATAATAAATATTCCATTATATATAAGAATCTTGTCTGAATGATCCCTGTTATATTCTACTTTAATATTTCCTATGTTCATCTCTCAGAGCTATTCCATTCTCTTTTTGTATGTCTCTGTGTACTTGAAATGACCTTGCGTTACACCGTTTAGACTTTAACCTTTGCTTGATTCTTCCAGACTCACCCAGAAACTTTTGTTTTATTCTTTTTTCCAAAATTTTTGATGTTCTGACTGATTTGAGGTCAACATTTCAAGTTCCATAACCCTCCAAAATTATAAGTATAAAAAATACCTGAAGAATATGATTTAGTCTTAAAAGGTTAATCCAGGGAGTAGTGGAAGTTGACTTATCTTATTTTACTGAATGACAATAGATTGATAAAGCATTTATTAAGGGATTACTATGTTCCTGGCATTGTGCTAAGCTCTGGCAAGAGAAATCCAAGCATATGAGACAGTCTCTTCCTTCAAGGAGCTTACTATTCCACAAGGAATACAGCATGTAAAAGGGAACTAGAATCCAGAAGCAACACGTGGTGAGTTGGTGAGGAGATGACTGAAATTTGGTATAAAAGCCCATTTCTGGGCAAGATAAAGGTAAAAGTTCACCAGTCAGAGCTGGGAGAGTCAAAGGGTAATGTTCAAAATTGGGATCTAGAAGAAAAAGATTGAGAATAATAGCAAGCAGCAGATGGTCAGGAAGTGAGGAAAGGTAATCAGTATCTATCTTAATGCTTATTTTGTCCATTTCAAATAAGACTTTTAACTTTGGGGACTCTAGTAAATAGGGTGTTATGATGTTTTAATTTTCATTTATGTCTCCTTTTATTTGTTTGTCTGTCTATCTTTAGCATGTGGTAGGTTCAATTCTTGACATTTAAGTAACATTTAAAACCTTTTTTCCACTCTTCTTTACTAGATATTTATCGGTATCTTCAGCCAATCCTAATGATAATAGAACCACCTCCAATGTAGATAAAAGCTTGGTATGTATTTTCTTATGATGATTATTAGTTGACTTCCGTTTTGGGTGGAAGTAGGAGGTATTATTTATATGGTTTAAGCATGATTGAATGTGAATAAAGTTATTGTCTTGTTTTAGGCAATCATTCAGTAAAAGTATGTTGTAGAATTTTTTTCCAAGGCATCCTTTCTTATTCTAGGAGTTTAGAATCTGACAAATCTACTTCATGTACTTAGCTCATTGAAAAATACTGTCTAGGAAAGGTAATGCTGGAGAAAATAATTCTTTCTAATGGCTATCCCAGACAGTACAGAGAAGCAAAAAAAAAAAAAAAAAAAAAAGGGGGGGGATACTAATTTTTTAGTATGTATGAGTGTAAATAGTAATTTTTTTTTTTGTTAAGTAGTATTTTTCAGAAGTTTCCAAAATGTGAATTACACATATAGTGGAAAGCTCTCCAGTAGCCTTTTTGTTCCTATTGCTGCTACATTGGGAGCCTTACAACTTATCAACCTCTGTCAATAATAATGTGTGTTAGCTGGCGAGAAACAAAACATTCTTTCTCAACCATGTTTAATTATGTAATTCTTCCCCTTTTTCTTGAAATTTTTCATCTAAAAATGAATTAAAATTGGCAGGGGAGGTGGAACCTCCCAAAAAGCGCAAAAGGCCTAAATCTTGATTTACTGTTAACTATGAATATAAAATTGGAAAAATTCTTAGAGATCACCTTGTCCGCTCTTTTTCAGATGAGCAGACTGAAAGGTCCAGAGAGGGTGGGTAACTTGTGCAAAGGTAGTTAGATAATATTGATAGATTTGGAGTTAGAACCTGTGTGGTGCAGAGCACCATTTTTCCTTCTACATACAATAGAACATTTAGTTACATAGTAATTAGTAACAAAACAAACTAGAATCTCTCTTTAGGAGTTGTAGAGTTTAAAATACTTTGCATCTACAGAAGATTAAATAGCTTCTTTCTTATAAAGTGAAAGGTGCACTATAATTTTAAATGCTTGATGGAACTGCTTTGTCCACAGTTGCTGTTGCCTTCAGTGGTGTATTTCTCAGCTTACACTTCTTAATTTGAGCTAGTCACTTCAACTCTCAGCTTTAGTTTACTCATCTATAGGATGAAGATCATAATAGCTAATTCTTAAATATTGTTGTAATTATCAAAGGACATTTTATATGTGTATATATGCAATAACTATTAATTTTTTGCAAACCTTAAAGCAGTATATAAATGTTGACTGTAATCTCTCATTTACCATAGTTTCTAGTATTCTTTTTCTTCAAATTTTGTGTGCACTTACTGATTTTTGTGTTGTATCTGTCTAATAAAATGTAAATTCCTTGAGGGCGTAGATGGTGCTGCAATTTAATTAAAAATTTTTTAAATGAGTTTCAGTTTTTCATACTTAGGAGAATAATAATTTTTTTTTTTATTCTAAGTTGCAAAAGATAATGTGGTCTTCTGGGTACCAGATTGCCAAACTGTCTAGTAGTTTTCAGTGTAATCTTCCCTAAAACTATAGAGTAATTTTAAATGTTTTTATTGATACTTGTTTTTACATTGCAGTCATTTCAACCAACATATATTCCCTTCCCCATCTCCCACCCAGTGAACCATACTTTGTAGCCAAAAAAAAAAAAAAGTTCAGTAAAATTCATCAAAATACTATCTACTAATACTACCTGACTCTGACATACCATAAGCAATATTTTATCTCCATATTTCTGTCCCTCTGCAAGCAAAGAAGAGAAATGTATTTTCTCAAGTCAGAATTTTATTTTATTCTTCCTGTTTGCACATATTTTTCTTACAATACCTGAAAGGAAAGTTGTGCCACTAGAAAATGGCTACAGTATTACCTACCAAAAGAGATCTTGAGTTTTTTTAGTTGCCAGCCCACTTGCTTCCACTTGGGCTCTACTCCTTGGATCCAGATAGAATAGGTGGACATTGAAGAAAAAAAGGTACTGCCTAAGTGACTACCCAAACTTCTTACCTAGTGTCTGTCTGTCTGTCTCACACACACATTATTCCTTGATTGAACTTTCTGTAGGTTACTTGAATACCATTCTATATCATCAGTAAGTATAATTTGTGTCACTCGAGTGTTCCTTGGCAATGTCTTTTTTCCTTACATTCATTGAAAGATATAGAGGTTCTTAATTTTTTTTTTTTTTTTTTTTTTTTTTTTTTTTTAGAGTAGTGAACTCCTTTGGAAATCTGGTGAAGCCTTAAGGACTCCTTCTCTGAATTTTAAAAAAATATTGTTTCATTGCATAAAATATACATTAGGATTACAAAGGAAATTAATTATAGTGAGATAAAGTTATCAGAAACTTTTCTTAAAATAAAGTACGCCAGTGGACATTAGGCTTAAGAGCCCTTTATCAATTATCTAGATTCAAAGCATTTTGGCAGAGCTTTGTTAAAGATGATTAAGGGTTATATTTTCATACTAACATGCTTAGATCTGAAAACATAATAAAACCAAGTGAATTCCTCTGGAATTCATTGCATATTGTTGATACAATTGTTTATACACATAATCTTTAGGTTTTCTAACTACCTTTTTAGTGGGTTAATAATCTTTGTGAATGAACATGAGCTCATTTTTTTCTTCTCTCAAACAGGAACAAATTTGTTTCCCAGTTTAGGTTAACCTGGTCTTTTTATATAATAAATGTATATTTCACTGTTACAAAATACATAACTGCATTTATTTAAATAAAAAAACTCGTTGGGTTTTTAGAGGTTTCACTTGTTCATTAGTTTCACTGTACTTTTAATTCCAACCACTCCTCCACAACAGCAAAGTTGGAAATTTTATTTGAATTTCTGTTCTTCTGTTTCTCTCAATAACCCTCTAGCAGAACTGCAAACAGTGAAATTTAAAAAGTAACAAGCAAAAAGGAGGCAGAAAAATTGTAATGTAAAAATTAACCTCTAAATAGTATTACTTTTACAAATTTGGTTCATTATTCCTAGAATACTGGTTTTTTGTTTGTTTGTTTTTTGGTAAAACAATGAATATGTTCTTTTTTAAAGCAGGAAAGTTTGCAAAACACAATCTATAAGCTGGAAGAACAATTGCATAATGAAATACAGTTAAAAGATGAAATGGAGCAGAAGTGCAGGTGAGACTGGACTTTAATAATATATCTTACAGACTTTAAATTATATAGAAAATGCTTATTTTAAAGCCTGTGCTCCTTAAATACCTTAGGGGTCATCAAAAGTGTTTATAATCAATTTAAAGTTATGAAATGAATATTTAAAAGTTGCTACTGTGAATATATTCTCTTAAAATGTCTATGTAAGAAGTAGAAATTAATATTTATCTGTTTTGGAATTAATGATAGATATATTCTCCCAAAGATTTGAAATATTCTTTCTTTTCCTTAGCATGATCTTTTAAAATGATCTACATTAATGACATTGCATGATAAACATGACATTTAATACAGTGTTGCAATTGGCTGTTCAGTGTTGGTTGGGAAACTGAAGGAGCAAATTCAAAGAAATGGTATTTTTGTACAATGGATAATATCAATTTAAGATTGGATTTAAATATAATTCTCATGTAGCTATGCTGTTGAAACACCCTTTTTTTTTCTATTGTGATTTTCAGTGGAATGAATACTTTTCTTTATAATAGCTTAATTCTAGTATAAATAAAAGAAAGCATGCATACTTAAGACAGAAAATTTTAGGATTTTTAAAAAAACACTACATAGACTCAAAGACCTATAAATGTTTCTTGATTGAAATAAGTATAGATTAAAATAATATCCATGTTATTGCAGAACAGGATCTTATTATAAATATGAAATGCAAAAGTAGTCCTAAAACCTCAATCTTGCCAGTATTGAAATTTATCATTGTTTTTTTCCCTTGCCTAATCCTCCATCAAAGTGACAATATCAATGAAATAGCCAAAATGTAAATTCCAAGAGGAAACAGAGATATTGATAATGGGTTTCCAGATAATGAAGAAGGAATTGTATTTTCATTGTACTCAATTTTGTTTTACAGAACTTCAAACATAAAACTAGACAAGATAATGAAAGAACTGGATGAAGAGGTAAGTTTTAGTGTCTTAATTTTCAAAAATTTTTAAATGTGAAAATTTGTTTTGTTATTTCATAGCAACATTTAACCTAAAGTGCCTCATATTGAAATGCTAAATAGAGCTTATGATGAACTTTGTAGTGAATATTTAATATCATTTTAGTTCCTTGGCTACTTCATTTCTTCAAAAAACATTTTTTTTCAATTAAAACTTTTTTTTTCTTTTTCTTGGGGGGGGGGAAGAACCATAACAAATTTCTCACAAAGTCAAGGAAAATAAATTCTTGCATTAGCCATGTCTAAAAATGTATTTCTTGTTCTACATATTGAGACTAACTTTTGTCAGGGGATGGGTAACATTTTCTGTCACAGGTACATAGAATTATGTTTGGTCATTGTGTTAATTAGTGGTGATGTTTTCATTTTTAGAATACTTTGAAACTTCAGCATATTATGTATACATCTCAGTTGAATAATAGAAAAACATGGCTACAGTTGAGGAAAAAAATCAAAATTATAACTGAGAGGAGAGAGAATTTAGAAATGAAAAAAAATTTGAATAATTAAAATTGTTAAAGGAAATGTTTAAACATCCCCAAATGAATGTATTTGGAAGGGTTTAAACAATAATAAAATACTTTCATTCTAATAAGAGGAAAAGAAACAATTATACACGTAATCTTAATGTTCTAATAATTCATAGATGGAATTAAAATAGGACAAACATATGTTAGGGATAGTTTCATTCTCTTTTGATGGTCTTAAGAGAAGAAATACAGAGAAAATTGGATAAACTGGAAAGAAATTAGGAGGAAGGGAATAGAACTTAACAAATCTCATAGTTGAGATATGCAAAAAAGAGCATATAAACATAAGAAGGGTGGGAAGAACAGGTATTGTATGAACATCATTTTCTTTTTCTTCCTGAGTGTGGTGATGATTTATAGAAATGCTATTGATTTTTGTGGTTTTATTTTGTATTCTGTAACTTTACTATAGCTATTATTTCCATTTAATTTTTTTGTTTGTTTGTTTTGGGGTAGCTAGGCAGTGCAGTGGATAGAGTGCAGGCCCTGAAATCAGGACTACCTGAGTTCAAATCCAGTCTCAGATACTTAATACTTCCCAGCTGTGTGACCCCTGGGCAAGTCACTTAACTCCAATTGACTCAGCCAAAAAAAAAAAATTGTTTTTATAGTTAGCCTAGTATTAGACTATTCCTACAGTGAAACTAATCTGGTTATTCTATTAAATCTTTTTGATATATTGCTGTAACCTCTTTGCTAATATTTTATTAGAATTTTTCTGTCTTTATGATTTGAGGAAGTTATATTTTGATTTTCTTTGTTTTGACTGTCAAATCTGATTTGATTGCCAAGGCCATGTTTGTGTCATGGTAAAAATTTAGTAGCATCTCATCTTTTCCTATTTTTTTTTTATGCTATATTGGAATTGATTGTTTAATGAAAGTTCAATATAGTTTCCTTGTAAAGCCTTCTAGTTACCTTTTTTTTTAAGATTTCAAATAATGATTTGTTCATTTTATTCTTTTTTT
>JAJPUD010005563.1:0-15593 GCA_023553655.1 Myrmecobius fasciatus
AGCATCGAGGTTCTTTTTTTCATCGTGATTTTCAGGGAGTCCAATAATTCTTAGATTGTCTCTCCTGGATCTGTTTTCCAAGTCAGTTGTTTTTCCTAGGAGATATTTCATATTTTCTTCTATTTTTTCATTTTTTTTGTTTTTGTTTGACTGATTCTTGAAGTCTTATTGAGTTATTCATTTCAATTTGTTCAATTTTAATTTTTAAGGTATTATTTCCTTCAGTTATCTTTTTTAGGTCCTTTTGTAACTGGCCAATTGAATTTTTTGGTTCATTGCATTCTTTTTCCATTTTGCCAATTTTATTTTTCAGTGAATTGTTGTCTTTTTCCAATTCACTAATTTTATTTTTCAGTGAATTTTTATCTTTTTCCAGTTCACTATTTTTATTTTCTAGTGAGTTGGTGATTTTTTCCAATTCACCAATTTTGTTTTTCAGTGAATTGTTGTCTTTTACCAATTCCCTATTTTTATTTTCCAGTGAGTTGGCAACTTTTTCCCATTCATCAGACTTATTTTCCAGTTTTTCACATCTCTGTTGCAGGGCGATGTTTCCTTCTTGCACTGCTCTCAGTTTATTTCCCCAATCTTCTTCTAGCTCTCTTTTGAGATTCTTTATGCAATCTTCCAGGTAAGCCTTCTGAAAGGGAGACCAGCTTAAGTCCACCTTTGTGGCTTTATCTGGGATTGTTTTCAGAATCTCAGGATCTGGGGACTGCTCTAGTTTCTCTCTGTGAAAGCTGTCTATGGTGAGAGCTCTCTTCTTCTTGCTCATGATGTTTAGCTGAGGTATCAGTCAACAGTAGGGAATTTTGCAGCCTCAGCAGCAGCAGCGGCAGCAGTGGCAGCAGCAGCAGGCAGGATTTCAATTTGCCCTGGGGCAGTTTGCCGAGTTGATTTCTGGTCTGGGGCTGATCTGGCTAGATCCGCACTAGGACCACACTTTCAGCTGCTCTCAATCCACCCTTTATCAAAGGTAGACCTGCCAAAGCACCTGCCCGCAAGCAGAGCAAAGTGGCCCAAGGGTCTCCCAGGGACTTCCTGGCAGCCTAAAATCTTCTGGTCCGTCCTGGCCCTGGACTTGCACCCCGGCTGCGCCCTGGCGTCTGAGCGCTGGGAGCTGCTCGATCCCCTGCCTGTCTAAAACTGACCTCAGAAGTTCTTTCAAAGTAGATATTTGATAGAAGTGCCTTGTAGTCCAACTGTTTGGTGAAGCCCTCACTCCAGAACCAGTTCAGAGGCTCAGTTTGTCTGTGTTTGAGGGAAGGTCTCATGAGCTTACAGAGAATGCTGTCTGCAGTTCGCCATCTTGGCTCCGCCCCCCGAAACAGAAATTTTGAATGGTTTTAATTTGCATTTCTGCTATTGTTGGTGATTTGGAATATTTTTTCCCATATGGTGGTTAAGTTTGCTTTTCCTTTTTTGATAACCAACTATTCATAACCTATGATTATATATATTGCTATAGATTTGTACTAATTCCATATTTATCTTGGTTATCAGATCTTTATTAGAGAAATTTGTTTCAAAGATTTTTTTCCCCAAGGTCAGTTTCTCTTTTAAATCTGTTTTGATTTTATTTATGCAAAGTCTTTTCAATTTTATGCAATTTCCCATTTTATCTCCTGTATAAAATTCTCTATCTCTTTTTGGGTCAAGAACTCTTTGCCCATCCTTAATTGTGAAAGGTATTTCCTTCCTTGTTTTTTTAACTTGTTTATGATATGATTATATATCTACATACCCATACATACATGTAAATCACATGTATGTTATACATAATTATGTTATACATCACATAATTATATGCTAATATATTTTTATATATTATATGATGTAGTTATTGCTGATACTTCACAAAGAAGACCAATGGTATCATGAGTATAATGTCTTGACTTGTGTGTGAATTGGATTTGAGTAAGGGAAAGCTATGCAAAGTTGTCAGCTTTACTCTTTCCTCCAAAGTCATCAGAATCTGGTGGCAAGACATAGGTCAAAACAAATGATGATGGCCCAGAATTTAATGGATGACACAGACCTTTCTAAATGAAGGGTTTCTTTCCCCTCCCCCCGCCCAGTTCTCAATTTGACTGAGGCCATACCTATTTAATGACTAAGGGCTAGGTAAGAATTGAGGCAAAAGATAATCCAATTTTCCCTCTTAAAGATATCAATCTGAGAAGTGAAGAAGCTCAAAATTTTAGGCCAGAACATAAAACAATTAATATTTACACTCATTCTACTACCCAAATTTAAACAATGAGTCACAAAAGCTTGAGTTGGGCCTATTATTGGTCATTTAATGAAAGTAAAAATGATTTGCTTTTAAATGAAAGGAGTGGTCAAATAGCTTCATTTAAAACACAATGGGCTTTTTTAAAGCCTGGTTTTCAAAGCTGTATTTCATAAAATCAAAAATGAAAACTTTGAAGGTTAAAATTAAATTGTCCCAATTTTGGAAAAGGCATTGAAGAGGGAGGAGGAGGAGGAGGAAAAGTAGGAAAAAAAGGAGAAAAAAAGTCATATTTCTGGTTCTCTCCATCAGAGTCATTAAAATCCAGTGGCTAGAACATATGTATTATATAATTATGTTATATATTTTATACATGAAATAGTTAAATATTATAGGTTTGTATATTATATTTATAAAATACATAAATTGTTTATTCAAATACAAATTTCTATCTATATATACACAAATGCTTAAATATGTATATGTACATACATATAAGCATATACAGATGTCTGTTGGAGCAGACATCTTTTTAACTCATCTATGGATTTGAGGCCTGTAAGTTACCTTTAATTTGGTTCACCTGCTGAAATGGTTTACTGTACATGCTACAGCTTCTTGGAGCCACAGGTGATAGCTGAATGAAATAAACACAAAAGATAGATGAACAGTCCTGAAAAGGTTCAACAAACTCTCACATCCTCCTTGAATACCCCATCCATCCCTATGGATGGAGGTACTAAATGAGGGAGGAACAAGTACTGCATTTGTCTCTGTCAGACTCCTCACAACACAGAGCAATTTAGCACTTAGTAATAATGCACTTATCTTTTCAGAATTTGGAGAAGATTTTGCCCTCATCCAGAGGGGACTGAAGGACTTATTGAGTTTAAGAAGGGTTATCTTATTAAACACATTAAGCAATATTTAATTAAAGCCTCTGTGATGCCTTGTCTTTTGCTTTCTATTGACTGAAGATAATAAGGTTTTTCATGAAAGACACTGTGTTGGTCACCATGAGAAATATGACTGCAAGTAGTGCCTCCTACAGACTAATTGCTAGAGATACTCTAAATGACAACATTATGATTTCATGAGAATCACTTCATAACTTTTCTTCTCCCTTTCCTTTCCATGTCCCAAATCAACTAAGAATAGGTCCTCCATTTTTCTATCTTCAGTGTATGAGACTTTCTGGGAATCCCTCACCATCACCTCAATCCTTTTGTAATTGTTGCTATTTTAAAACTATTACTTTTAGGTATCAGAAAATTAACAATCTTTATGTAATACCTCTGGTTCTCCAGAGACTGAGTGACATGTAAAGAGCACTTGCTTTGGAATGGGAGTGTCAAGGTTTTATTGTTGATAAGAGCCCTTACCACTTGTGACCTTATATGGATTCATTTTCCTCATCTGTCAAAAGAAGGAATAGAACTGAATGATCTTTCAGGTCTCATACAATTCTATTTTTCTATGTATAATACTGTGATTGTTGGATTCTGATAATACTTGTTTAGCCTAGTCCATTTTATTATTTGGCAGTTTTCCATGAAAAGAGTAGCTTGGAGTTTATGTGATCCCTGGGTTTTGATTTCCCTTGGAAGCACCATTTTCTGACACTTGATAAACCTGAGACAACTTAACTCAGAGGGAAAAGCAGAGTCTGGGACTAATGAAGGAGGGAGGGAGGAAGATGCTGAGAGGATAGGCTAACCTATAGCTTGGTCAACTTCACAAGTAAGAATATTGATTAACTTATGGAGGAGAGCTGTAGTGCCCTTTAAAAATGTACTAGACAGTTCTCGGAAACTGATACAGAAACTGCCTTTGAGGAAATTTCAAATACAGATGGAAAAAAATAGTAAACCACTAAAAGGTCAGGTAGCATAGTGGAAAAATGAGAGGCAAAAGATTGATGCAATAAGAATTTTCACTGAAGAATCTGGACCATCTAGAAATATTAGCTGTTCTTTTTTTTCTCTGTTCTACTCTAAATAGTTAAGAGGAACCTGAGATGAAAAAACAAAAATCAGAGAATGTGTATGTATATAGGTCAGACAGGGAGTAGTATAATGTAAGTATTTTGCAAATGTCTAATAAGCAGGAATCAAACAGAACTGAAAAAAAAAAAAAACTCAAAATGTCCTCTTTCCTTTTTCCCTTTTAACCTGTCCTTTACTTTAATTCCTATATTCCTGTAGATGATACAAGTTTCTTATCCAGGCTAGAAATCTTGGTCCCTCTGTCTAATTTTCCCACACCCTTCTTTCCCTACACTCTCAACACACATATTGCATCATTTAAGTTTAAGCAGAGGGGCAGCTAGGTGGCGCAGTGGATAGAGCACCAGCCTTGAAGTCAGGAGGACCTGAGTTCAAATCTGGTCTCAGACACTTAACATTCCCCAGCTGTGTGACCCTGGGCAAGTCACTTAACCTCAATTGCCTCAGAAAAAAGCAAAAAAAAAAAAACAAAAACAAGTTTAAGCAGAAAGTCTGAGTCAGTGATAGATGGGACTGTGCACCATGAAGCCTATCAGCTCTGGAGTGGGTAGAGAATAAAAGTCTCTGTAATAAAAAAAATCTAAACTTCTTAGAACCAACTTAGTTTAGAATAAACACAAATTCTAAGACAATATTTTGATTTATTAAAGTTTGGCACAAATTCTCAGCCTTCAAACATGTGTACTATAAATTCTGATCTTACACTAACAGTAGGAGTAGTAGCAGCAGCAGCCCCAGTGGCAGTAGTAAATAGTAGGTGTAGTCAAAAGTAATAGTAAATAGTTGGTATTTTTCTGGAATTGTTAAGTCTTGCAAAGTGCTTTACATGTTATTTCATTTAATCCTCACAACAATTCTGTGAGGCAGATGCTATTATCCTCATTTTGCATGTAGGAAACTGAGGCCACTGAAAATAATGTAACTTGTCCATGGTCCATACAGCTAATATATATCATGCAGAATTTGAACTTAGATCTTTCTTGATTCCAATTCCAATGAACTATATACTGTGTGACCTTGGCATGACTATCACATTTGAAAGAATAATCCAAATTTCAGGTTATATATCCTTTCAAGTATGGATTACTCAGAGCCTGTAACTATATAATTCTACTGTACAATTACTGACTTTGGAACCTATCATAGTACAGTGGAATTAGTAGTAATGGATTTGTAGTCAAAAGGCTTGAGTTGAATCTATCCTTTCAATTCTGATTTTGGTGTTTAATTTGTGTTTCAAAAATAGTGTTTAATTGGGGTTTCAAAAAATTTTTTTTTTGTAAGCTCTTATAGTCTTTTGCTGATAAAAGTGTTTAGGGATATAAAACTTTACCAAAGGACTCTCCCAAATTTTGGGATTTGTTTCTCATTACTGTCATTATCTTTAATGAAATGATTGAATGTTTCTGCTGAATGAATTGAATGTTTTTATTGAGAAAGATACTTACACTATTATATAATTTTAAATGTAACTCATGTAACTTTTCATTTAAATACTTAGATATTATGCCACTTAATGCATATATGTTTACTAAAGATATTCATTGTTGGTAGTACTTTCATCAAAGTGTAGTTTCCATGTTTATCTCTTTTAAGTCAATTTTTGCTATTACTGTAATCATGATTGCAAGCTATGCATGTTTTACTGAAGAAGCAAAATAGATTTTGCTTGGGCAACTTATTTTAACTGTGTGCATCTTTTTTTTTTCAAGATTTTTTTTTAATGTTGGATTGCTTTCTAATTCTTCTGCTAATCTCGTTAGTTTATGAGTGAATTTGTCCCATTTACATTTATGGTTATGATTGTTAATTGCACATTTGACATCATCTTATTTTCTTATTCTTTTCCTTCAAGGTCTTTGTTTCCTGCTCTTTGGTTTTCTTTCTCTGTTTTGTCTCTCTCTGGTATGAATATAAAGATCATATTTACATCATAAAAGAAATTTCATAGAACTCTATTTTCTTTTTGCTTTTTATTTTCAAAACATAGGTATGAATAATTTTCAACATTCACCCTTGCAAAATCTTGTTTTCCAAATTTTTTCCTTCCCTTTCCCTTCCTCCCTCTCCTAGATAGTAAATAATCCAATACATGTTAAACATATACAATTCTTCTATGCATATTTCCACAATTATCAAGCTGCATAAGAAAAAGCAGATATAAAGTAAAAAAAAATGAGAAAGAAAACAAAAATGCAAGCAAACAACAACAAAAAGGAAAAAATACTATGTTGTGACCCACACTCAGTTCCAGTCTTTTCTCTGGGTGCAGATGGCTCTGTTCCTCACAAGATCATTGGAACTGGCCTGAATCATCTTATTGTTGAAAAGAGCCACAGCCATCAGAATTGATCATCATATGATCTTGCTGTTGCTGTGTACAATGATCTCCAGATTCTGCTTGTTTCACTTAGCATCAGTTCATGTAAGTCTCTCCAGGCCTCTCTGAAATCATCCTGCTGATAGTTTCTTATAAAACAATAATATTCCATAACATAACCATAACTTATTCAGCTATTCTCCAGTTGATGGGCATCCACTCAGTTTCCAGTTCCTTGCCACTATGAAAAGGGCTGCCACAAATATTTTTGCATATGTGAGTCCTTTTTCCTCTTTTATGATCTCTTTGGGTCACAAGCCCAGTAGAGACACTGCTGGATCAAAGGTATGCACAGTTTGATAGCCCTTTGGCATAGTTCCAAATTGCTCTCCAGAATGGTTGAATCAGTTCACAACTCCACCAACAATGCATTACTGTCCCATTTTTTCCACATCCTCTCCAATGTTCGTCATTATCTTTTCCTGTTATCTTAGCCAATCTGAGAGGTGTGTAGTGATACCTCAGAGTTGTCTTAGCAAATATATATTCTTATTTATAAACACATACACAACAGATAAAACATATGCTACTTACTATGACCATATATTGTGATTTTCATAGTCTTTGAACTTAATTTTTTTTTAAATTTTGAACTTAAATATGAAAAATTAAGGGCATTTCCATATACATGGCAGAACACAAAAAGAAGATTCTATATGAAATTGTTACTTTTGAAAAATATGGACATATATAATAAATTTTATGAATTATTTTAAAAACTCTTTTCTTTGTCTATGTTTATTTTTACTTCCTTTTTTGTGCACTTTGAGAAGTGTAACAATGGCTCTTCTCTTTACTTCTATATTTGAATTTCAATGCTTCTTCATAACCCTGATCTTTTCAAGAATACTTAGAATATATAGAAGTCTTCTATTTCATTAAAAAGCCATTCCTCTTCATTTTGCACCCCCATAGTATTACACTTAATTTTGCTGGCTAAATTAATTTTTTATTATAAACTTATGTTTGTTGTCTTTTGCTGTACCAAATTCCTAGCTTTCTATTCTTTTAGAATGATATCTGTTAATTCATATGTGACTATGCCATTATTTGGTACTTAAATTCTTTCTTTCTTTCTTTCTTTTTTTTTGCTTTTTGCTGAGGCAATTGGGGTTAAGTGACTTGCCCAGGGTCACACAGCTAGTTCATGTTAAGTGTCTGAGACCAGATTTGAACTCAGGTCCTCCTGACTTCAGAGCTGGTACTCTATCCACTGCGCCACCTAGCTGCACCTTAAATTCTTTTTTATGACAACTTGCAGTATTTCTTTTCTTTGACCTAGAAGCTCTGAATTTTGTATGATGTTCCTGGCATTTTGGGGTTTCTTTCAGGAGATAATTGGTGCAGTCTTTCTATACCTGCTTTGTCCTCTGGTTCTAAGAGATCTTAGGTAGTTTTCTTTTGTGATTTCTTGAAATATGATGCCTACTTTGTCTCTCTCTGTCTCTGTCTTTCTCTCTCATCATGGTCCAGTGACTCTTATATTTTTTCTTCTCAATCTGTTTTCCATGTACTACAGATTCACAGTAACTGAACTTGTGACTCCCCATTGGTTTTGGTGTATTTTCCTGGGTTATTTCCCTGAAAGCTTAAGCATAGGGTTAAATCTTAGAATGGAGTATTCTGTCTTGAGCTCAGTCACACAATTTTGTTTCTGGAACTTCTTTCTTGCTTCTTATACAGGTAGGACCCCTGTTTCCTCATGATCACTTCTGTTCATCTTGCAATGGTTTCTTGGGACTGGATAATTGGTGATAGAGCTGCTACTTATTCTTGATCCCAGTGCTAATACAGGGGTTTCTTGGGTTGCACCCAACTGTTTCCTAACTGTTATTTAGTCCCTTTACTGTCATTGGGCACTATCATGTTTCTTGCTGTAATTGTGAGTACTGATGTCACCATCTGCTTCTGCCCCTGCACTATATTCCTAGCTAATTCTCATGCCAGTGTCCATAGCCCTCTCTGTCTTTCTCTTCCTAAGATGTCCTGTGTTAGAAAAATGATTCACTATGACTTTTTTTGGTTTTTCTGATTGAATTCTGTCTGTTGCATGTTCTATATTGTTGTAGAGAAAGTTATGTAAAAGCTAAAACAAAAATAATACTTGTTACTTCACCATCTTGACTCTACCTTTCTACATTTTGAAACTTAGAAACCTGTGAAATATACTTTTCCTTTCAAACTAAATATTCAATTTTGACCTTCTTCTCCCTCATATAGGGGATTCTTACTTTGTTTCAGCCACTTCCTTTGAAACAGTTGAGAGCTTATGGTCAATATCACACACAAATCAGTGTCCTAAAACTGTCACCAGTGACATGGGTTTGGATTAAATTGTCTAGTCATCTTTTTTTTTTTTTTTTGAAAATTAAAAACCTAAAAGACACATCCATTTAGAATACTCTGATTTATAATTCGTGATAAATAGAGCTAAATTTACAATTCCTATGAATCTTTCTTCATAGTAATGAAGCTATCTGGGTTGATGTTCTAAGGTAGGTTGAGGTGCTTTCATTGCCCCCATTTTTACCTTTTGTATACCCTTTTTTTACTCTTAGGTGACTTTTCCTAATCACCTAAGTCAGCTTAGTACTCTCATGTTTTCTCTTTTCTCCCTCTACCTAAATCTAATTAAAAAAAAAAAAAAAAGAAACAATGAACTCTTTCACATACAGGTATAAATGTCTGACAAAGTTTGCATAAATGTTTGACAAGGTTTAATATGTCACTGCTTCTAGGAGTATTTATATTTTAATGCTAGACTATTCTTTTAGTAAAAAAAGAAATTATAGAATTTTAGGTCTTAAAGTAGTAGAGGAGTTTTGGGGGGAAGGAGATGTTACTCTTCTCAGGTCCGGTATTCCAGAAATCATGTAAATAACACCATCCAAGTAGCCACCTCCTCTACCTGATAATAAAGATGATTCTGGATCCAATAAGCAAGGTTTCATGGGACAAATTTCAGAGAACAAAATTAAGATAACATTTTTTTTTTTTTGCTTTTTGATGAGGCAATTGGGGTTAAGTGACTTGCTCAGGGTCACACAGCTAGGAAGTGCCTGAGACCAGATTTGAACTCAGGTCCTCCTGACTTCAGGGCTGGTGCTCTAACCACTGTACCACCTAGCTGCCCCTAGATAACAATTTTTAAAAAGCTCATCATGCTAATTTTATGTGTGGCTGAAAGATGCTTTTATTTATAAAATATGCTTATATTTTCATTAAATTAGCTAGCTGTCCATTTAAAACCCTTTTTTTTTGGTTAGTTAAAATTACTCTAGATAGAATAAAGATAAGAAATGGTAATTGGAATGTGGAACTCTCAGATAAGGAAATTTCTTATACCAATGTAGAAGTGTACCTTTTCTTCAAGTCTTCAAGTGATAATGTTAAAGACTATCACTTAGTCACTTAGCTATCACTTAGAGAGATTATGTGATTTTCCCAGGATCCCACAGCCAATAAATATCAGATGAAGAACTTGAACCCATGCTTAGAAGTAATAGGTAGGGGCAGCTAGGTATGCAGTGGTTAGAGCACCAGCCCTGAAGCCAGGAGGACCTGAGTTCAAATCTGACCTCAGATACTTAACACTTCATACCTGTGTGACCTTTGGCAAGTTACTTAACCCCAATTGCCTCAAAAAAAAAAAAAGTAATAGGTAACTGAAAGTAATAAAACATGAAAAATGCTTATTCTAGAATTATAATTTTGTATTAATTCATACTGGGCTTATTAATCTAAATCAGTCAGAAACCTATCATCAAAACACTGCTTGTTAAAAAAAAAAAAAAGGCTCATATCTGAAAAGAAGAGAACTGGTTCCCTTTGTACCAAGCTGTCACAAGCCTAAATCTACTCCATATTCACTACATTTAAAAAGATAAACACTAGTATTCCTTGGAAATTGGGCTATAAGTGAAGTGACCTGCATGTAAATGAGGTGAATGAATTAATTACTGAAAGCTAGATTAAGTTCTGCAGCTGTTCAGCCTGGGGAATCTGGTTAAGATTTTCCAGAGTGACAGAAGATTCTTTATTGATGAGGGCAGTTTTAGAAAGCAGTCTTATGTAGTAAGTGGCATTTAGGAATACTGAGATGGAGAGAAACATTAAAATCACTTACTTAAACATGCATGAAATTTCTTGAGGGATTACCAAATAGATAAGTAGAAAACAGGACTTCTTTTGTTCTCTTTACTGTATAACCTTGGGGAGGAACACTGTATTCACTCACACAGCTGCCTGTGTGATCTGCAAGGATTCACTGGAATGTGTCAGAGGAGTTTTACAGATTATTTTTCAAATGTTACACGCTTGATATCGTGGTAAATTCACAATCCCACATTCCTCACATTGCTACCAATGTCTTTATTCTCTGTCCCCAAAGTAGAGGAAGGCTTGGAATTTTCAGTTTTCAAAGTTTTGGATCTCACATCTTGGTTAATGTTTGAGTATATTATGTATTTTAAGGACTGGGGGGAGATACAAATTTTTTTGTAGAAATTATTTGAACTCTTCACTTATACCACCACCATCCTATGTTAAACCATTATTATCTAGGTTACCAGTCTCCAGTTTCTCCTATGTTTAATTCATCTTCTATGTAGTTATTACGTTTATATTTCTTTAAAAATTTGTTTAAATGAGCTTATGTTTAATTTATGGAACAAAGCATTTCCATAACACAGTATGATAAAAAAGATAATTGCTCATGAAACTCATGAAACAAACAGCACATTTATATTATGTATAACTTTCTATTCCTTTTAAATATATAATAAAGTTATCATATAAATTTATTTTTTCCCTCCCTCCTTCCACTCTCCTAACCTAAAAATGACTACTATTAGGCACAAATATGTACATATATGTAAAATCATTCTATATATACTTCTATTTGTCAGTTCTTTGGATGCAGATAGCATTTTCCTTCATATGTTCTTTGTAGTTAATTTGGATATTTATAATAAAGTTATTTTTTTCACTCAAAGTTGTTCTTAAAACTTTTGCTGTTACAATACATAACATTATTTTGTTCAAGTCTATCCTAAGATCATCAAGATCATCATTTCTTATACCACAGTAATATTCTATAACAATCACATATCACAACTTGTTTAGCCATTCCCCAATTATTATTCATAATGGGAATAAACTAGAAGTCTTTCCAGTAAGAACAGGTGTGAAATAAGTTTACTCATTCTCACCAATATTGTTTATTATTATAATGGAAATCCTAACAATAACAATAAGAGAAGAAAAAGAAATGGAAGCAGAATAGAAAATGAGGTAATAAAAGTATCTCTTTTTGCAAATAAAAATCCCAAAGACTCAACTAAAAATTAGCTAAAACAATGAATAATTTTAGAAAAGTAGCAGGATATAAAATAAATCCAATAAATCATCATTATTCTTATACATAACAAACAAAACCCTGCAAGAAGAGATATAATAGATAACCCATTTAAAATAACTCTAGACAATTAAAAAAAATACCTGGGAGGAGTACACCTGTTAAAACAAAATCAGGAACTATATAAGCAAAATTGAAAAAAATACATATATGTATGTATACAAAAACTTTTTTTGAACAAATAAAATTGTATTTAAAAAATTAAAAAAATACTAATTGTTCATGGGATATACAAGGCCAATATAATAAAATTACAATTTTATCTAAACTAATTTGTTTATTCAATACCATCAAATTAAATTATTAAAAAATTTATTTTACTGAATTAGAAAAGGTAATAATAAAATTCATTTGGAAGAACAAAAAGTCAAGGCTATCTAAAGAACTGATGAAGAAAATATAAAGAAAGAAGATTTAGTAGTACCAGATTTAATTATATTATATATATTATGAGATAAGAATTTGTGATTTGATAAGAATTGTTTTTTTTGAGCATGAAAGATAGTGTATTTATTCTCAATCTGAATTTTTCTTTTTTTTCTTTATTAAAGCTTTTTATTTGTATAACATATATATGGGTAGTTCCCCAACATTGATCTTTACAAAGCTTTCCATTACAAATTTTACCCCCAGTCCCCTCCCCTCCCCCAGATGGCAGGAAGTCCACTACATGTTAATAATGTATTTATCCCAAAAGCTGTGGTCTTTGTGTTTATCGAACACTAGATTGTTAAGGTTAATGCCTAGGTTGTCCTGATAACCTATCCTGTGCCACTGATCAACTGCTCTATTTCTTATCCAGTACCAAACGGTTTTGATGACCGCTGCTTTATAATATAGTTTTAGATCTGGTACAGCAAGGCCGCCTTCATCTGCCTTTTTTTTCATTAATCCCCTTGAAATCCTTGACCTTTTGTTCTTCCAAATGAACTTTGCTACTATTTTTTCTAGATCTGTAAAATAATTTCTTGGGAGTTTGATTGGTATGGCACTAAATAAGTAGATTAGTTTGGGTAGTATTGTCATTTTTATTATGTTCGCTCTGCCTACCCATGAGCACTTAATATTTTTCCAATTGATTAGGTCTGATTTTATTTGTGTGGAAAGTGTTTTGTAGTTTAGTTCGTATAGTTCCTGACTTTTCCTTGGCAGATAGATTCCCAAATATTTTATCCTATCATCTGCTATTTGGAATGGAATTTCTTTTTGTATCTCCTGCTGCTGAACTTTGTTGGTAATATATAAAAATGCTGATGATTTATGTGGATTAATTTTGAATCCTGCAACTTTGCCAAAGTTGTGAATTGTTTCTAGTAGTTTTTTAGTTGAATCTCTAGGGTTCTCTAAGTATACCATCATGTCATCTGCAAAGAGTGATAATTTGGTTTCTTCATTACCTACTCTGATTCCTTTTATCTCTTTTTCTTCTCTTATTGCTAAAGCTAACATTTCTAATACAATATTAAATAGTAATGGTGACAGTGGGCAGCCTTGTTTCACTCCTGATCTTATTGGGAATGGTTTTAGTTTGTCTCCATTACATATGATGCTTGCTGATGGTTTTAAATAGATGCTACTGATCATTTTAAGGAAAAGCCCATTTATTCCTATACTCTCTAGTGTTTTTAATAGGAAAGGGTGTTGGATTTTGTCAAAGGCTTTTTCTGCATCTATTGAGATAATCATATGGTTTTTGTTAATTTGATTATTAATATAATTAATTATGCTGATAGTTTTCCTAATATTGAACCAGCCTTGCATCCCTGGTATAAATCCTACTTGGTCATAGTGTACTATCCTGGGAATGACTTTCTGTAATCTCATTGCTAAAATCTTATTTAAAATTTTTGCATCAATATTCATTAGGGAAATTGGTCTATAGTTTTCTTTCTCTGTTTTTACCCTACCTGGTTTAGCTATCAGCACCATATCGGTCTCATAGAAGGATTCTGGCAGTATACCTTCTGTCCCTAATTTCTCAAATAGTTTGTGTAGTATTGGAATCAATTGTTCTTTGAATATTTGGTAGAATTCACATGTAAATCCATCTGGCCCTGGAGATTTTTTCTTAGGGAGTTGGTTAATAGCTTGTTCTATTTCTTTTTCTAATGTGGGACTATTTAAATAATTTATATCCTCTTCTGTTAACCTGGGCAATCTATATTTTTGTAGATATTCCTCCATTTCATTCAGATTATCAAACTTACTGGCATAAAGTTGGGAAAAGTAACTCCTAATTATTGCTCTAATTTCCTCTTTATTGGAGGAAAGTTCTCCCTTATCATTCTTGAGACTAACAATTTGATTTTCCTCTCTCCTTTTTCTTATCAAATTAACTAAAGGCTTATCTATTTTGTTGGTTTTTTCATAGAACCAACTCTTAGTTTTATTTATTAACTCAATAGTTTTCTTATTTTCGATTCTATTAATTTCTCCTTTTACTTTTAGAATTTCCAATTTGGTATTTAATTGAGGGTTTTTAATTTGTTCTCTTTCTAGTTTTTTTAATAATAAGCCCAATTCATTGATCTTTTCTTTCTCTATTTTATGCAAGTAAGCATCTAGAGATTTAAAATTGCCCCTTAAAACCGCTTTGGCCGTATCCCACAAATTTTGGTATGTTGTCTCCTTATTGTCATTCTCCTGGATGAAATTATTGATTGTGTCTATGATTTGCTCTTTCACCCATTCATTCTTCAGGATTAGATTATTTAATTTCCAATTACCTTTTGGTTTATTTTCTCCTGGCCTTATATTGCATGTGATTTTTATTGCATCATGATCTGAAAAGGATGCATTTACTATTTCTGCCTTTCTGCATTTGATTTTAAGGTTTTTATGCCCTAATACATGGTCAATTTTTGTATAGGTTCCATGGACTGCTGAGAAAAAAGTAAACTCTCTACTGTCTCCATTCAACTTTCTCCATAGATCTATCATACCTAACTTTTCTAACAATTGGTTTATCTCCCTAGTTTCTTTCTTGTTTATTTTGTAGTTTGATTTATCTAATTCTGAGAGAGCAAGGTTGAGATCCCCCACTAGTATTGTTTGGCTGTCTATTTCTTCTTGCATCTCTCTTAATTTCTCCCCTAGGAATTTGTGTGCTATTGCACTTGGTGCATATATAATTAGTATAGAGATTGCTACATTATCTATGGTACCCTTTAATAAAATATAGTTTCCTTCCTTATCTCTTTTGATTAGATCTATCTTGGCTTTTACTTGATCTGAGATAAGGATTGCTACCCCTGCTTTTTTTTGTTCACCTGAAGCATAATATTTTCTGCTCCAGCCGTTTACCTTCATCCTATATGTGTCACTATGTTTTAAATGTGTTTCTTGTAGACAACATATTGTGGGATTCTGGTTTTTAATCCAGTCTGCTATCCGCTCCCGCTTTATGGGAGAGTTCATCCCATTCACATTCACAGATAGAATAACTAATTCTTTATTTCCTGCCATCTTATTTACCCAAGTTATGTTTTCCCCTTTCCTTTCCCCTTTCTCCCTTCCCCCCTCCTCAGTACTTTGCTTTTGATGACCCTCTCCCCCAAA
>JAJPUD010005563.1:20593-40072 GCA_023553655.1 Myrmecobius fasciatus
TTTGTCTAAAGAAACCTCTGTATCTGAGGTCGTTTCTTTGCCTTGGTAAAAGCTGTCTATGGTGAGAGCTCTCTTTTGCTTCTTCATCATTTTTTTTTTAGACAGCGTGGATATCTCTTTAAGATAGGGGAAAAAAAAACCCTCGGCTGAAGACGCTTTGCCCTGGGGCACTTTGGCGAGTTGACTTAAGGTGCTGGGCCGGTGGGGGCTAGGACTAAGTCCGAATTACTCCTTAAACAAGGCAAGTCTGCCAGAACACCTGCCCCCAATCAGGGCAGAGTGTCCCGAGTGCCTCAGATAAACTCCAGGTGTTTGGAATTTGGAGTTTGGAGTTTGGAATTTCTTCCAGGATGAGCTGAGCTGAGTCCCACCCTCACTTCCGGCCTGCACAGGGGTCGTCTATTTATCTCTCTGTCCGAGTCAGACTAACCTGATATGAAGTTGTCCAGAGAGCCGTGCCCAAATATTTCTGAGTTCGTTGACTTGAAGATCAGTTCAGAGGCTTATTTTATTGTTGATTTGAGAGAAGATCGGAGGAGAGGCAGAAAGTCACCTTTTCACTCCACCATCTTCTCAATTCTTATTTTTAAAGTGTTGTTTTCTTCAGTTACCTTTTTAAGCTCCATTTGTAACTGGGCAATTGAATTTTTTTGTTCATTGCACTCTTTTTCCACTTCACTAATTTTATTTTTCAATAGATTGGTGTCTTTTTCATATTTCTTTTGCAGGGCATCATATCCTTCTTGCAAGATATTGTATCCTTCTTGCACTAATTTCAATTTATTTTCCCATTTATCCTCCAGCTCTTTTATTAGGTTCTTTAAGCAATCTTCCAGAAAGGCCTTTTGAAATGGAGACCAGTGATGGTCCTTGCTGATTCCCTCTGGAGTTATGTCTAAAGGAACCTCTGGATCTGGGGTCTTCTCCTCTTTCTCTTTGTAAAAGCTGTCTATGGGGAGAGCTCTCTTTTGCCTCTTAATTTTTTTTTTTTTTTTTAGACAGCATGAATATCTCTTTAAGGTAGGGGGAAAAAAAACGGCGGCTGAAATGGCCGGCTGAAGATTTTGCCCTGAGGCGCTTCGGCGAATTAATTTAAGGTGCTGGGCTGGTGGGGGCTAGGACTAAGCCCGAATTACTCCTTAAACAAGGCAAGTTTGCCAGAGCACCTGCCCCCAATCACGGCAGAGTGTCCTGAGTGCCTCAGATAAACTCCAGGTGTTTGGAATTTGGAGTTTGGAGTTTGGAGTTTTTTGCCAGTCTGAGCTGAGCTGAGCTGAGTCCCACCCTCACTTCCGGCCTCCACCAGAGTTCTCTGACACCGGAGTCCTCTGTTTATCCCTCTTTCCGAGCTAGACAAACCTGATATGAAGTGTTTCAGAGATATCTGCAAGCAGTATCCAAATATTTCCTGATTCGTTGACTTGAAGATCAGTTCAGAGGCTTATTTTATTGTTGATTTGAGAGAAGTTTGGAGGAGGATGCAGAGAGTCACCTTTTCACTCCGCCATCTTGGCTCCGCCCCCCTTGATAAGAATTGTTAGGAAAACTAGAAATCAATATGGCAAAAATTGGGCAGAGACCAATATCTTATTCTATTTACCAAGATAAGGTCAAAATGGATATATTGCCTAGATATAAAGAGAGATATTACAAGAAAAAATTCATGAAGAACATGTAAGTTGCTATTTTTAAAGCACAGTTAGTGCTATGTCATTATCTAGAAGGAAAAATTTCAGTGGATCTATGTTGTTACAGGATATGATACAAATACCTTTCTTTGGATTTAAAGTCCTTCACAGTCTGGTTTGAAGTAATCTTTCTACACTGATTTTTTTTTATTACTTCCCTCTCACCCCTTTTAGCTAAACTTCCCTACTTGTTATCTTCCATAACTTTTTCTATTTCATGCCTTTGTCACAATCACTGCCCATGCCTAGAGTTCTCTATGTCTTCATCTGCACATCTTGGAATTCCTAGCTTCTTTTCAAAATGAAGCTCAAGCGCCACCTCCTACATAAAATCTTTCCTGCCTTGCTCCAGGTTAATGATGTTCTTCCCTCCCCAAATTATTTTGTGCTTATTTTTTATATATTTATCATTTATATAGTTTTATATATTTATCACATACATAGTTATCATTACTTCATTGTCCATCAGTTCATGTAGATCTTTCCATGCTTTTCTGTGTTCTTCATATTCATTATTTCTAACAGCACGGTAATATTTCATTGCATTCATGTACCAGAGTTTATTTAGCCATTTCCCAGTGGCATCTATTTTGTTTCTAATTCTTCAGTAGCACAAAAAATTCTGCTAAAATATTTTGGTGTATATGACAGCTTTCTACTTCTCAATGACCTCCTTGAGGGTATAGATTCAGTAATGGAATATTATGAGTATTTTAGTCACTATATTTGTGTAATTCTATTTAGTCAATCAATAGACATGTAAGTGTTAACTATCTTCCCCAGGGACTGTGTTGTACTGGGGTACAAAAAGAAACAAAAGACAATCCCTGTTCTCAAGAAACTTACAATGTATTGGAGAAAAATACAAATACATATAAAGCATGCTATTTAAAATAGAAAACAGAAAACTATAGAGGAAAAGCATCAAAATTAAGAAAGATTGAGGAAGTTTGATAGTAAAAGATGAGATTTTAGTTAAATGGAGCCAGAAAATAGGTGAAACTGAGGAAAGACATATTCCAGACATGGGATATAGTTAGAGAAAATACATAAAATCTAGAAGCTGATGTCACTGAATCAAAGAGGATGTAATGGGAACTAAGGTATAAAAAGAATGGAAAAATAAGGAGGAGAAAAATTATGAAGGATTTGCATACTAGATAGACAATTTTGTATTTGATCATGGAAGCAATAGAGACCTATTGAAGTTTATTGAGTAGGGGCAGGCCATAATCAGACTGTGCTTTAGGAAAATCATTTTGGTGGAAAATTGGAATGGGGAACGATTTGGGGCAGGCAGACTTACCAGTAGGCTGAAAGGATAAGAAAATGCACTAGAGTGGTGGCAGTCTCAGAAAAGAGAGAGAGACCTATTTGAGATATTTTACAAAAGTGATATTGATAAACGTTGATAATTAGATATGGATTGGATATGCAACATGAGAGAGAATAAGGAGTTAAGGATGACTTTCTTGGATTGAGCCTGAGAGACTGGGAGGATGGTGTTGCCCTCTACAGCAATAGAGAGGGAAAAGGAGTAGGTTTAATGGAAAAGATACCTCACAAATGTTGAATTTAAGATGTCTACTGTATATCTATTTGGAGATTTCTGATTTCTGAAAGACAATTGGAGATTTGAACTTGGAAGTCAGCAGAAAATTTGGTCAGATAAATTTGAGAATCATCAAATTAAAGACAGTAGCTGATGATATCATCAAATTAAGCAGTATGGAAGAAGAAACAAAGGACCAGAGATATAGAATGATACTTAGTGAAGATGAAAGGATCAAGTGAGAGTGTGGGTTTTTTGCCCCCAGGATAAGGAAGTATGGGCAGGTTTTTTTAAGCAGCAGGAAAAGAGCCAATAGACAGGAAGAGATTAAAAATAAGTGAAAGATTGAAGATAGCAGTAAAATAAATTTATTTATTTTTTATTGTGTTTTTTTTGCTGAGGCAATTGGGGTTAAGTGACTTGCCCAGGGTCACACAGCTAGGGAATGTTAAGTGTCTGAGACCAGATTTGAACTCAGGTCCTCCTGACTTCAGGGCTGGTGCTCTATCCACTGCGCCACCTAGTTGCCCCACAAGAGAAATTTATTGAAGAAAATGGGATGGAATGGAGGACATAAACAAGTAGAGAGGCTAAACTTGGTGAGTTCTAAGGCTTCTTTATCATGTGAAACAGTGGTGAAGGAGTGAATGGCAGAAGGCATCTGAATGATAAGAAATGAAGAGGGAAAAAGCTGGAGCTCATGGTGAATGGCCTCATATATATATATAAGAGATTTCACTTAACATCTTTCAATTGTTTTTTTCTTTCTTTTTCCTTTAAATCTATCTTGGTGTAAAACTAATCATTAGAAATCATTTCTATGTAGATTATTGGTAAGCTCAATTGCTTGTTTTGGATGTATATAACCCAAACTAGCTTTTCCCCCAGAGCTGATGATTTTGCTCAAAATATGGTTTTAAGAAACCTGGCAAGCTTATAAACTAAGGGGAGTTAACAGGGACTCCAGAGAAGGGGCTGAGCTTGCTGTTCTTGCTCTCAGCTATTCTTGTGGGCTTTGTTCTTAACTAAACAAGAGATGAAGGCCTTTACAAAGCATAAAACATAACTTTGATTACATGAAACTGATAAAAATGGAAAAAACCCTTGAAAAACAAAATTAAATCATCTATTATAAGAAGAGAAGAGGTTTAATGAGGAAAAATTGTATTGAATTTCTTTAATGAGGGTCTCATATAAAATGCACGAATAAATAAATAAATGTACATATTAAGGACCAACATATAATTCTCAAAGACCTGTAGAATTGGAGACTAACCCCAGAGGTGACAGGCAAATGATATATGGCAAATGGATATTACACATATGGGAAAAACTTGCATTCATGTTACAGTTGACACTTATTCAGGCTTTGTGGCTGCATCCTCTCAATGAGGGGAAGCTGCTTCACATGTAATAAATCACTTATTTCACTGTTTTGCCTCTATGGGTATACCACACACCATCAAGACTGATAATGGACCCTCATACATATCAAAAATATTAAAACAGTTCTTACAGGAATTCTCTATACATCATATTTTTGGGATTCCTTACAACCCCACCGGACAGGCCATTGTAGAAAGGAAGAGATTTATCAAAAAAAAAAAAAAAAAAGAGGGAGAAGGAGATAGAGTCACTCAGAAAGATATAGATAAAGCAGTGTACACAATAAATTACTTAAAATTTGATTCAAATGATTTCATTACAGCTAAAAGACATCGCCCCATCTTCATTAAGAAGGCCTCTTAAGAACGAGATCATGGTAATGAAAAAAAAAAGTCTTGAAGAATGGGAAGGGACCTAATGTGAGGGCCAGGATATGGTTGTATCTCCACAGGAATGGATCTCCACCAGACACCTCAAAGTTGTCCTTAGAACTGAAGAGGAAAAGAAAAAAGAAGCGACTGTCCAAAAGGAGGAGAAGACGTGCCCCCAAGACCACTAAGAAGATGCTTTCTATATATATATATATATATATATATATATATATATATATATATATATATATGGGTTTGTGTTACATATAATCAGGATTGGCAACAGAGGCCAAAAGGTGGGTTATAGACCCACCATGACCTAGGATGTCATGGAGGGATGGGGTATCATGTGATACACATGCTGAGCATTCAGGGGACTCCCTGTCATAGTGAACCCTCATCCGCACAGGAGAGTTGCAGCAATGTGTCTATATAATGGGTCATCAGGTTGGCCCCTTATAAAGCACAAGCCTCCATGGAACACATTGTTGTCACTCAAGAATTGGGTCAGCAGTTTGGCACATGGAAAAATATCTTGGGTCCTGGTTCTTGGACAAATAGCAAGAGAACTAGATACCAGTTCTACACTAAAGCCTGTCTGGGAGGGAAATATGTGTTCATGTGGGGAGACTGTAACTGTTACCAAGGAAACATTAGATTTTTACAATGTTACTTGTTGGAATTATACAGTCAGTGATTGTTTAGAGAATGAAATTGAAAACCAGACTGTATTTATCACTAAAGCTCATGTAGCAAGGCTTCCTGTAAAAATGTATTGTACTGACTGATCCTATGTTCAATATCATAATAGAAAAAAAGGAAATAGACCTTAGTCCCATTAGAAAAAAGTGATGTATCAGTTGTGTCATATTAGGTATCATTATGTTTATTTCACTTATAGCTTCAGCAGTCTCTCTTGCAATGTCCATATCTAATGTGCAAAACAGTATAGTACAAGTTAGATATATAGAGGAATTAGCTAGGAATGTCTTAGCAGGTTTTGCCCAACAAGTTAAGATAGATGAAGAATTGTATCAGATGATAAAAGATTTAAGACAAGCATCATTGGAAATAAGAGCAGAAATTGAAACTCTAGATTCAATTATAATGTGACAATAGATATCCGAAAGTTTATGTAACCCCTTTGCTGTATAATCATACAGGACAAGATTATTATTGGGACAGTATCAAGAGGCATTTGAATGGTTTATTTCTCAATAACACAATTGAAGGTGACAAAGAAAGTTTATATAACTAGCATCTGACATAGAAAAAACTTCTCATGAAGATTTGAATTCCGATAAAACTGCTGAAAAATCAAACATTGGTTTGATAATACCTCTTCATGGTGGTTAAAAATTAGAATCATGGATTGCCCTGTGTGTTGTTATGTTGTTATTGCTTTGTTGTTGACCTGTAATATTAGGATGTCTTTATAGATCTTTCTTCACTGTCCTTTCAGAGGTTGCAGCGCAAGAAACTTTTTATCTAAAAGATAAAAAGGGAAAACTACCGAGAGAGTACAGAGGCCACCTCGACCTTTGGTACACAATAAGTTTTCTGCTACATGGCAGAAAAGCCTTTGTTGAGCAAGGAACAATGATTTGTGATCATGGGAGAGGTTTCTGTCTGAGGGTCACAACATAATTGCTTGTAAGCAGTGATGCCTTATCAGGTCCTCTTGCCTGTGAGCGAGTTGCTAGAATTGCTGGATTGGCTTTCCTCCCGTTGGTAGTTATCATGCATATACAAAGCCCATGAGCTGCTTCTCTGAATGGTAATTGGGGATTGTCTACTGTTCATGCACTGATCACACTTGCAAAAATGTGTATCAACAAGGCTGTACAGCATAATACATTGGAGCTCTTTTCACATTCTATGAGTTTTCCACCTCATTCATCTTTCCTCTGAGATCAAAGGGCTCATATACTTTGAGCTCTTGAGAAGGCTTCAACACACATGTATATATATGCAGAGAGGGGGTTGTGCATGTGAATATATATATAACTAAACATCTTTCTCCAATAAATAGTCAAAGGATATGAGAAAATAGTTCTTAAAAGATCTTCTAACTATTAATAATTGTATGAAATAAGTTTTCAAATTACATTTCTCAGCTGAGAGTATAGGAGAATGAAAAGCCATTGGAAGTTTGAGTGAATAAAAAGATTCCAAATTCTTTTCTTCCCAAACCAGCAAGCAATACATGTACAATCATATTAAACATTTCCATATTCTTGTTGTGAAAGAAAACTCAGAACAAAAGGGAAAAACAATGAGAAAGAAGAAGACAAAAAACAAAACAAAAAAAAGGTGAAAGTTGTATGCTTTGTTTTGCATGTAGACTCCATGATTCTTTCTCTGGATGTGGCCAACATTTTCCATCATGAGACCTTTGGAATTTTTTGGCACTATTGCATTGCTGAGAAGAGCTAGATCTATCATAGTTGATCATCATACAATGTTGCTGTTGCTGTATACAATGTTCTCTTGGTTTTGCTTACTTCACTTTGTATCAGTTTATATAAGTGTTCCAAGGTTTTTCTGAAAGTATCCTGCTGATCATTTCTTATAATAATAGTTCCATCACAATCAAATACCACAACTTGTTCAGTCATTCCCCAGTTGATGAGCTTCAGTTTCCAATTCTTTCCCACCATCAAAAGAGCTGCTATAAATATCTTTGAACATGTAGGTCCTTTTCCATTTTTATGATCTCTTTGGGATACAGACATTAGGTGCTATTTTGCCAAATTATATGCCAACAAAACTTAAAAATAAATAAAATCAGTGAATATTTAAAAAATACATACATTGTCTAGAAAATAGAGCATTTGAATGACCCTATCTTAGTAAAAGAAATTTAACAAGCTGTTAAAAACAACCCAGGACCAGGTGAATTTAATAGTGAATTACATCAACATGTAAAGAACAGTTAATTTGAGAGACAGCATGATGTAGCAGAGAGGAGAACTTGAAGCCCCAAAGATCTGAGTTTTAAGTCCTATCTCTGACATTTAGTGGCCATTTGACCTCTCAGTGTTCTAGATAACTCTCAAAAATGTTAAGTTGTAGAGAAGATGAACATCTACAATAGTAATGGGAGTTTCCTCACCTGGGAACTTCTTTTACAAAAATCACAGATCCAAAAGAAATTTTAAAAAATAATTCTAATACTATGAAACTGTTAGAAAATATAAGAAGTCCTGTCAATTTCTTTTATGATATAATTATGAACTTATACTTATATTAGGGAGAAACAGAACAGAAATGGAAAAGCATAGAACAATATCTCAAATGAATATTGCTGTAAACATTTAAAATATAATAGTAGTGAGACAATATCAATATCAACATATTGCGCAGTTTCTTCACTGATCAGGCTGTTTTTACATAGGAATGCAGAGTTTTCAATATTACGAAAATTATATACATTATTGATCATATCAATAACAACCACAAAAATCACATGAATATATTCAATAAATGCAGAAAAAAACTTTTGACAAGATACAACACCCATTCCTATTTTAAAAATAAAGGAATAAATGGAGCTTTCCTTAAAATGATATATAATATCTATCTAAAATCAAGAGACAATATTATGTGTGATGGAGATGACCTCAAGATCTTTCTGATAGAAGCAAAAGTAAAACAAGGTTTTCCACCATTCAATAGAATATTAGAAATTCTAGCTAGAGAAGTAAGAGAATAAAAAGAAATTGAAAGAAAATTTTTGAGGTTGATATGATGCTTTATTTAATGAAGTATAAAGAGTCAACTAAAAGACTAATTTAGAAGAATTAGCAATTTCAGCAAAGGTACCAAATATGAAATAAGCTCACATAAGTCAACATTTCTGTGTATTACAAACAAAATCTATGAAAAAAAGAAATAGAAGGAAAATTCCATTCAAAATAGTAAAAGAGTAAAAAATGCTTGGATGCTTACCTGCCAGAAATTATGTAAACAAAACTACAAAGCACTCTTATCACAAATAAAGACATATTTTAATAATTAGAGAAATATGAATTGCTCATGAGTAGGAAAAATTGCTTTAATAATAATAATAATTACAATACTACCTAAAGTGATTTACTTATGTGGAGCCATACCAATGAAATTTCCAAAGGATTACTTTAGAGTTCTAGAAAAATAAGGAAAACAAATTAATCTGGAGCAGCAAAAGATCCAACAATACCAAGAGAATTAATGAAAAAAAGTGGTAAGAAGAGGTCTTAGACTATATTACACATCCATAATATATTACCAGGTTTCAAACTATATTACACCTCCATAATCCCTTGTCACTGTTTCCTCAGTTCTTCTCCAAAGCTAACATCATCCATTATGGTTATGTGATGAAAACTTTTCCTTTATTTTAGTGTTTTAATTTATAATATTACAGTCATCCATATATATTGTTTTCCTGCTTCTGTTTACTTTATTCCAGCCATATAATTACATATATTCATGTGGTTCTTTGAATTCCTTATATTCATTATTTCTCATGGTGCAATAACTACTATTATGCTAATATACAAGAATTTTTCATTCATTCCCATTCATGACTTTTCTTTGTTTTTACAGGGTTTTTTTTTTGCCACTACAAAAATACTTTTTCTCTTTTACCAAAACAAAGACATTTATCTTATTGTAAATAGGATTTCAAATCCTTGAAAACCCTAGATTGTCTTTCCTATTAGACACTTTTGATAACTCATTTAGCATTTGTTGGCAAGGTTCATGGAATATTATAGACTATAATTAGAATTAAATGACATTTAGATACGTGGTCTTTGTGTTCGTAACATAAAATCAAGTAGAGACTTTGGAATCATGTAACACAAACCAAATCTTATAATTTAGATACTAAAATAGATATCTACTTTGGGGGCTAAGTTATCCTTAATATCTCAGATTTCTAGCCTTAATTCACAACTTTCTTTTAGGCAGGTAATTGTGATGATAACTGCATTTAATTAAGAATTGTTTGTTTCCCTACAATTCTGGCCCCATTATCTAGTCTGCCAATATGTAACCTAGGATAAGAATTCTGAAATTATGAATATTATGAAAATTACAAATATTATTGACCATATCAATAATTACCACAAAAATCACATGATTATATTCAATAGATGCAGAAAAAAGCTTTTGACAAGATACAATACCCATTCCCATTTTAAAAATAAAAGAATAAAAGGAGCTTTTCTTAAAATGATATATAATATCTATTTTAAATCAAGATACAGTATTATGTGTGATAGGGATGAGCTAAAGACTTTTCTGATAGCAGCAGAAGTAAAACAAAGTTTTCCACTATTCAATAGACTAATTTAGAAGAATTAGCAACTTCACCAAAGATGTATTGTAGGGAAAAAAATTGCTTATAAATTAAAAGGTGTGGGTGATAATCTTGGCTTCATTTACAAATTATAAGACAAGAGACAAGTAAAGTATTCTATTTCAGTCTCAGTTTATCTTACTTAAAATGGGGGTAATAATAACTGAATCATGTAATAGGAGTGATATGTATGGAAGCATTTTCAATTTGTAACATAGTACTACAAATATAAGATATTATTACTAATAGAGCAATATAAAACAATCATGTCTTAGATCAATTATTTCTATTAGTCATTTCCTATAATATTCTTAGAAGCTCTTGGTCAGAGTGATGGAATAAAGATATAAAGCTTGACTGCAAGGAAATAGTATCATTTCTGTTTTGAACTTTTTAAAAGCTACCTTCAGTAAAATTTCAAAATTTTAATTATAGTTCAGACACAATCCATACCATATCTTATCTGAATACAATCACTATCTGGATACCTTATAGATAAGATTTCTTAATATTGTTCAGTTCTATCCTGCCTGACATATTTTCATACCTCTCTTTGATGAGTATATTATTATGTGACTTCTTCAAAAGTCTTAAATCCTGTTGTTAATGTTTCTGACATTTACTTTATATAATCACATATTAACATTCTATCTTTTCTCCTATTTCCTGGAATTATGGAGATTAAGTTGTATGTCTACTCTTATTCTGATATGGGGAAAAAAGTCAGATTTCCCAAATGTCTAATGATCAGTGATTATGTACATTCCAAGGGTCTATAGTGTTACAACTTTCTCAGTATTGAAGACTGGTATTCTGTTATAGCAATAAGATATAATTGCTTCATTTAAAATCCATATGATGTCTTTGTATCTGATTAATAATTATGATGAAAAGAAAATCAGTTAGTACTTTTAACTTTGATTTATTTTTAGTTTGATTATAGGATTAAACTTTTTTCTTTAGGAAAAGCTGGCCCTAACAGCTAAGCCAGACTAACAGATACTCACTTAAATCTAAATTACAATAAATTTAGTGAATATTAAATTGATAAGATTTTGTGTTTCTTTATAGAAATAAAATAATCACAAGATTATAAGATTTTTTTTAAAAGGCTGCTTCCCTTTCTAGAAGCTCCAGAAAAGAAGATTTGCCTAAAGGCTAATTCCCTTTTTTTGGCAGTTAGAAAAAGGAGAATTAGCTAAAGTTAAGTTCTTCTTTCTAGTCTTAGTGGATAAGCTCTCTTTTTTTCTTGAGCTAGAAATTAACTTGAATAATGGAATCTTCTAAGATTGGCATTTGGTAGATAGGGGATGACTGCTGACTCCATACCCCAAGTTCCTCTTTCTCAGAGAGCATTTATGTTTACAAAAGGCATCATTTGTAAGATTGTTGGGTTAAGAAAACTTGAAAAAAGCTTACTAGTCAGATGACCTATCTTGTCAAATTAAATTATATTTATATTATATATATATACATATATATAATTTCCTCCCCTCTTTTCTATTATAAAAATCAACTTTTAATCATTCCTTGTCTCTGACATCTGAGGAGCCAGATGACCTGGCTTGATATGTAAATTAAATGGTCAATGTTCAATCTGCAGTTTCTTTTTATTTCAGATAATTAATGTTAACACAGATAAGGCTGAGAATTTTGAAATTTTTCATTTTAAAAAAATCACCTAATTTTGCTCAATGGCATTGCAGAATTATAGTATATCAGAGCTAGAAGGGACCTTAATATTCTTTTATTTCAGTTTCAGAGATAAGGAAATTGAGTTCTTGTTAGGATTTAAGATATACCTGTAATCACATAGCTGGGAAGTACAGAACTTAGATTTGCTAGTCTTTTAGAAGCCAATTGATTTCTTTCTGGCATTAAAGCTCTAATTTGGAGATAGGGGTACTTAGATAGTAATACTAGAGATTTTTTGTTTGGATAGTTGAATCTATTTAGTTTTGGTTTTCTTTTACAAAGTTCAAAACTTTTATTAATGTATTTTGTTTTACAGATTACTTCTATTTTATGAAAGGTATTTTGTAAAAACAGTTAAGTCAAACTAAAACTATGAATTCATTTGAAAGTCCATGGAATATTACACATCTGAAGCAATACCCCCTACCTCCAAAAGTCTCTTCAAAAGAAAAAGACGACAAAAATCTCTTTTCTGTTCCTTCATTCCTCACCCTATAAAAAAGAAAGGAAAACAAAAGTTTTATTTAAAAAAATGCTTTGTTGCAGAGCCCATTAATAGGTCTGTATAATCTCAAGGTTCAAAGTGATAATAGAGTGGGCTAGCCTTAATTGAGAGATGGTAGTAGTTAGGTGGAGCAACATAAGCTCATTATGTGTAGACTCACTGAAATCATTTGTAGATTAGCTCCAGCAGCAGGCAAAATGACTGAATAATAAGCCCATCTATTCATAACATATAATGTAATACACATATATTATATAACATAAAACAAACAAAAACATAATATGTAATATGATATATATCACATATAAGACACACATAATATAATATATAATAGAAATCACTTATATTTTAACTGTCAAGTCCTAAAATAAACCAAGAATCACTAGAATTCTTACATTATTAGAATTATTAAGAAGAGTAGTATGTAATAGGTAATATTATTTAATATTTCTGTCATTATAATTTTTTCTGATTCTGAGAAAGCAGAGTCTTTTCAGTGAATCAACAACAGGTATAACATTCAAAAGTATGACGAGAAAGAAGAAAAATTGAGAGATAATAGGAGCTTGTTGGAGGCAACCCCCAGCAAGCAAGCAGGCATTTCAGAGAACACAGGAACATAATTAAAAAAAAAAAAAAAGAGTATCTCACTCCCATTGTCTATTTAATTGGTCTATTATATCTTAAAGCTCAGATTTCTCATAACCTTGTCTAGTTTCTGAGAACATCTGAGAATGCAATCCTCTGGTCCTGTGGAAATTTCTCCTCTTATTCATTTTGAAATGGGGTTTCAGAGAAACTTCTAGTGAATTTGCTTCTCTGGTTCAGATTACTTGCAGAGATCCCTTTTTCTGTTAAAATCTCTTTCAAAGTAGATCTTAATACAATTCAAATTTGTTTTGCCAATAACCAGGCCAGGTGGTAAAAAGTATCTTAAACCTTATACTCTAGTAAGAACATCAAATTAGGAACCTCTAGACAAAAGAATTTTTCAATGCTCCTATCCTTATCTAAAATAGATATTTGGACACAGCCAGAAAGAAGCTGAAGGAAGAATCTAAAAGTAATTTATAAGGACTTGACTTGTAGAATGAGCCCTTTTAAGTTTGAATTGGATATCTGCCAATGTAGCTATGTATGATAAAGCTAAAAGTTGTCTTTTAAGTTGTCATTGAATATCATCATTTAACTTTTGGCGTTCATCTATTTCATTCTTCAGGTCAGATTCAAGTTTCAGAAAGGGAAGGAACTTTAGTTAATCATCTATAATTGTCTTGTGATGTAAATTAGCAAATTATCATATAGAAAATTCAAATACAAACTGAAAAATCAGGAAATTCTGAACCCAATTCTTATATTTTGCATATATCTGATATTATTTTTTGAAAATAAAATTTTCATCAAAAACACAATTTTATTTACCCTTTCAAGAGGATGGGATTCTTGTTAACAATTAAGTCTATAATCCCAAAGAATTAAAGAAGAGTTCAGTTTTCTAAAATTGATATTAATCATATGAATTATCAAATTAATCTTTGACATTCTTTTTATACACATCACAAATTGAATAACTAAAATAATTTGAGTTAAAATCACAGTGCTAACAAGTTTCCTGATCCCTACAATATAACAAATTGTAGGAGAGACACATCTCACTTAGAAACAAGACCAAAAAACATTCAATTACATCTGTAGCTGTTGTCCAGTTGTTATCATAAGAATCTCAATTTATAATTTCAATTATTTAGTATTATATTTTACACAAGGGTTATTCTTAGAATTTAATATTATAGAGTTAATTATTTCCAGCTAATCCACTACTAAGCATTTTAAAAGTGACAGCAATCTACCACAATTATCATATTAGGAATATCTTGCTTATCAAATTTCTCCTAACCTTCTGTAATCTTCCCTATTCCCTTTCAAATCAAGCCACAATTTTTTTCAATACTACTATAGCTTTAAATCTTTTCACTTAATTCCTCAAAGCTGCTCAACATATGTAAACTTGTCTCTTCAGTTTTTAATTTAATTTAATTTATTTTAAGAAATACATAAGGCCTCCTTTTTTCTTTCCAAAACACCAAACCCATTACTCAGAGTACACAATCTTCTTTTTCTTGCCCAAATCATATATTTTAACCATATTCCAGACTGTGTTTATTCTACCAAATACTCCTTTCATACTTGTTGTTAAACCAATATCTTCATACAATCTTCCCAAGCTATGCGATGTTCTTCAGTAATTAACCTATCACAGTTACACTGTTGCTTGATTAGTTATAAATTAGGTGTTCTCTAAGAGATCAAAGAATTCTAAGATTTCTCTCATTCTTCCAAAAAGGAACAGAAGCTATTCTGCCTATCCCTAGTCCCTAAAGAAGTTTATAGGACAAGGCCTTTTTTTTTTAATCCATTAATATTTTTAACAAAGTAATTATAAAAACTTTTTTGGGGGGTGAGGAGGTCTGCAGAGGTTTATGTTCCTATTGAAATCCAGTGGTTCTGGATTCTTTCAATACTTTTGGCAGCTGATCTGTTGTCCACAAAAATCAACTTAAAGCACTTTTTCAAATTCAATCATACTTACTCTCTACTTTTTTCTGCTTAACTTATTATTATTATTATTATTTTACTTTCTAGAATCTAGAGAAAGTTAATACTTTGTAATTCATAAGACAATTGCACATTTCTTATACAAACGGCTTTTACAATGTTTACATACTTTTAAAATATAAATTGCTGAAATTCGAAAGTAATTGCATTTAAGGCCACTTAGAAAAATCTTGATCACAGTGTGTATTTAAGGACAAAAACTTATTTTTGTAGTTTTAAATAAATTGTTCTGATGTTAGATATTTGATAAAGACATCTGTCCAGACTTAAATTAAATATGATCTACAAACTTTAGTTTTGGAATCCAATTAATTGGATTATTCCAATTAATTGGATTAATCCAATGAATTGATTATTCATTTTTAAAATTAGTGAGGAGAGCACTTGAAGAAAGGCTGGGGCTGGGATATTGGGGTCAGATCTTTCTCTACTTCCTGCCCTTTCTTTCCTTTCTCCTATCTCAATAGACATACTATATACCAACCAAGGTATCCATTATAGAAATGGTTTTTTTTAACAAAAGGATAGATTAAAAGGATCTAGCCTTACATATAATTTAGCACCTTCATAGCCTATTATAAAAATGATTAGGATTCTCAAACTCCTCTTGTATTGTTGCTCAAAACTTTCTTATTTCTTCAGAAGGAGAGATCAGAAGGTGAGAAAAGCTTGTATTGTAGAATAAAAATGACATTACCCTAGTTTAGACCAAGGGAAGAAATTTTTAGTAAATTTTTTAGTTTAAATTTAGCCCAAATGAATAAATTATGGTATATGAATGTTATGGAATATTATTGTTCTGTGAGAAACGACCAGCAGGATGACTTCAGAGAGCCCTGGAGAGACTTGCATGAACTGATGCTGAGTGAAGTGAGCAGAACCAGGAGATCATTATTCACAGCAACAGCAATACTATATGATGATCAGTTCTGATGGACATGGCTCTCTTCAACAATGAAATGCTTCAAACCAGTTCCAATTGTTCAGTGAAGAAAGCCATATATACTCAGAGAGAGGGATGTGAAATGTGGACCACAACATATCATTTTCATGCTCTCTATTGATGTTTGCTTGCATTGTATTTCCTTTATCTGATTATTCTTTCTTATAGATACAATTTTTCCTGCACAAAAATGATGTGTGGAAATGTTACATATATTCGATTTGTCAGGTATTTTAACATAATTAACATGTAGTGGATATCCTGCCATTTAGGGGAGGGTTGGGAAGTAGGGGGGGAAAATTTGTAACAGAAAGCTTTGTAAGGGTTAATATTGAAGAATTACCCATACATATGTTTTGCAAATAAAAAGTATTAATAAAATAAAATAAAAAAAATAAATTAAAAAAAATAAATTTAGCCCAAATTCTCTCCTAAGGGGCCATATGTTTTAAGATAGGTGGGAGGCTATTGATTAATCTTAATTAAGACTAAAAATTAAAGGTACAGGACACAAGGATAGGTGTGGGATCTACATCCAGAGATAACCTTTCTTCTTAGCTGTAAAATAATAAATTTGAACCTGCTATAAAATTAACAGGAGTCATGTAATTTACAACAAATTTATTCAAATACAAACAACTTTAAAATGCACACCATTTCAAAAGTTATTTCTAAATTGATACTTCCCTCATTTACCTTCAAATATGCAAAATCCCAAGTGTAAAATTAAAATTTCTTAATAGTTCCTTACAAGCTTACTTTTCCTTTGTCAGCAAGATTATCTTTTTTCTTCTCATTGTAAAATAATGAACTTATTTTTCTGAGGAGAGGATGTTCAGAATTCACTCCCTTAAAAATTTTTTAAAGAATGGTAATCTAATCCTTACATTCCCAAATTTAACTAGGTCAGGAAAGTAAAGGAAAAGGTAACATATTTTTGAAAGCTTAAAACTTCTCAGAGTGCTTGAAAAGTCTGGATACAATTGCATTCTCATAGGCTCTGAGAGCCAATAAAGGTATAAGAAACAAAGAGAAAACATTTAAAGACAGGTGACAATTACTTCAGGAAAATACTAGTTTGATTTGAAACAAGTATGAAACAAAAAGAACACAGAAGTGCTTGAGTTCAAACCATCCTGAATATTATGGGAAGCAAAATGGATAATTTTGGTCATATTAAATTAGAAAGTTTTTGCACACACAAACCCAATGCAACCAAGATTAGAAGGAAAACAGAAAGCTAGGAAACAAATTTTTATAGCATGACTGTCTGATACAGGCCTCATTTCTGAAATTTATGGAGAATTGAACCAAATATATAAAAAGATCAGTCATTTCCTAACTGGTAAGTGTGAATAGACATAATAGGTCAAAGGATATGTATGAATAGACAGATTTCAGATAAAGAAATCAAAGCTATCATACAAAATGTTTTAGATCACTAATGTTTAGAGAACTGCAAATTAAAATAACTCTGAGGTACCTATCAGGTTGGCTAATATGTAAGAAAAGGAAAGTGATAAATGTTGGAGAGGATGTATGAAAACTGGGACACAGATAGACTATTGATGAAATTATGAACTGTTCTATCCATTCTGAAGAGCAATTTGGAATTAAAAGGGTAATTAAACTAAGCATAACCTTTGATGCAGTAATACCACTACTATATCTTTATCCAAAAGAGATCATATAAAAGGGGAAAGGACCTTTACAGAAATAATTATTTTCTGTTATATTAATGATAAATTATTAAATTAATAGTAGTATTATACCAACTTTAAAAAATTTCCTAATTCAGGGACCAGCCCCTATAGGTGAGTTAATCAGTCTCCAAAGGACATTACTGATAGAAGAGATTGCTAAAATATTTGGCGTACATGCTCTTCCATCTTGGATAGGGCCCTACCCAACCAAAAAACCTTATTTCTGTATAAAGTATAAATAGAACCTAATCTAGGTGAATTCTTGCTATAGTTATTGTTCTCCACTAAAGTTTGGAATAATCCAATTTATGGGGAAAACTGGAAGGTGGTCTGGGTAGAGATAGATTCCTTTGTCCAAATGGCTGGAAGTTACTGAGTCTCATAATCAAGCCACATTCTGAGCAGGAAGACCTGAGGACTTTTAGCTCACCTTGTCATTAATGTGTCCACCCACTCATTAACTCTTCACCAGGATTGATTTTCACCTGTCAGGGGTACGCTTTTTCTAAAGGTATTTAAGCATTCAGGTATCTTCATGGTTTTGCCTTTGGTTACTGAAAATAAAATCATGGACCATCAATTTGCTTACCAACTAACCTAAATCAATAAGTTAATTATTAATTATCCACTAACTCCATCTTTTAAGTTTGTTACTCATTTTAACCCATATGTAAAATATTTATAACAAATCTTTTTTTTCCTTTTATTTCTTTTTTTTTGTAGTGGCAAAGAATTGAAAATTGAGGGGATGTCCATCAATTGGGGAATGGCCAAAAATGTGGTACATGAATGTGATGGAATATTACTATACTATAAGAAATGACAAACAGAACAATTTCTTTTTTTTTTCATAAAAGCTTTTTATTTGTATAACATATGTATGGGTAGTTCCCCAGCATTGATCTTTACAAAGCTCTCCATTACAACTTTTACCCCCAGTCCCCTCCCCTCCCCTAGATGGCAGGAAGTCCACTACATGTTAATAATGTAATAATAGTTGACAAGTTGTGTAAGAAAAATCCTATCTACAAGAAAAAAAAGAAAACCAGAGAAAGGCAACACAATACAAGCAAACATCAATAGAGGTCATGAAAATGTTACGTTGTGGTCCATATTTCATATCCCTCTCTCTGGGTGGATATGGTTTTCTTCAGTGAACAATTGGAACTTGTTTGATACATTTCTTTGTTGCAGAGAGCCATGGACCTCAGAATTGATCGTCATATAGTATTGTTGTTGCCATGTACAATGATCTCCTGGTTCTGCTCGTTTCACTCAGCATCAGTTCATGCAAGTCTCTCTAGGCCTCTCTGAAATCGTCCTGCTGGTTGTTTCTTACAGAGCAATAATATTCCATAATATTCATATACCGTAATTTATTCATCCACTCTCCAATTGATGGGCATCCACTCAGTTTCCAGTTTCTAGCCACTACAAAAAGGGCTGCACAAACATTCTTGCATAGGTGGGTCGCTTTCCCTCCTCTAAGATCTCTTTGGGATATAGGCCCACTAGAAACACTGCTGGGTCAAAGGGTATGCACAGTTTGATAACTTTTTGAGCATAGCTCCAAATTGCTCTCCAGAATGGTTGGATCCGTTCACAGTTCCACCAACAATGTATTAGTGTCCCAGTTTTCCCACATCCCCTCCAACATTCATCGTTATCTTTTC
>JAJPUD010005563.1:45072-79142 GCA_023553655.1 Myrmecobius fasciatus
TAATTAATTATGCTGATAGTTTTCCTAATATTGAACCAGCCCTGCATCCCTGGTATAAATCCTACTTGGTCATAGTGTACTATCCTGGGGATGACTTTCTGTAATCTCATTGCTAATATCTTATTTAAAATTTTTGCATCAATATTCATTAGGGAAATTGGTCTATAGTTTTCTTTCTCTGTTTTTACCCTACCTGGTTTAGCTATCAGCACCATATCTGTCTCATAGAATGAATTTGGCAATATACTTTCTGTCCCTATTTTCTCAAATAATTTGTGTAGTATTGGAATTAATTGTTCTTTGAATGTTTGGTAGAATTCACATGTAAATCCATCTGGCCCTGGAGATTTTTTCTTAGGGAGTTGGTTAATAGCTTGTTGTATTTCTTTTTCTAAAATGGGGCTATTTAAATAATTTATTTCCTCTTCTGTTAACCTGGGCAATCTATATATTTGTAGATATTCCTCCATTTCATTTATATTATTAAACTTACTGGCATAAAGTTGGGCAAAGTAACTCCTAATTATTGCTCTAATTTCTTCTTTATTGGAGGAAAGTTCTCCCTTATCATTCTTGAGACTAACAATTTGATTTTCCTCTCTCCTTTTTCTTATCAAATTAACTAAAGGCTTATCTATTTTGTTGGTTTTTTCATAGAACCAACTCTTAGTTTTATTTATTAATTCAATAGTTTTCTTATTTTCAATTTTATTAATTTCTCCTTTTACTTTTAGAATTTCCAATTTGGTATTTAATTGAGGATTTTTAATTTGTTCTTTTTCTAGTTTCTTTTAATAATAAGCCCAATTCATTGATCTTTTCTTTCTCTATTTTATGCAAGTAAGCATCTAGAGATATAAAATTCCCCCTTATAATCACTTTGGCCATATCCCACAAATTTTGGTATGTTGTCTCCTTATTGTCATTTTCCTGGATGAAATTATTGATTGTGTCTATGATTTGCTCTTTCACCCATTCATTCTTCAGGATTAGATTATTTAATTTCCAATTAACTTTTGGTTTACTTTCTCCTGGCCTTATATTTCATGTGATTTTTATTGCATTATGATCTGAAAAAGATGCATTTACTATTTCTGCCTTTCTGCATTTGATTTTAAGGTTTTTATGCCCTAATACATGGTCAATTTTTGTATAGTTCCATGGACTGGTGAGAAAAAAGTAAACTCCCTACTGTCTCCATTCAACTTTCTCCATAGATCTATCATACCTAGCTTTTCTAACAATTGGTTTATCTCCTTAGTTTCTTTCTTGTTTATTTTGTGGTTTGATTTATCTAGTTCTGAGAGAGCAAGGTTGAGATCCTCCACTAGTATAGTTTGGCTGTCTATTTCTTCTTGCATCTCTCTTAATTTCTCCCCTAGGAATTTGGATGCTATTGCACTTGGTGCATATATATTTAGTATGGATATTGCTACATTATGTATGGTACCCTTTAATAAAATATAGTTTCCTTCCTTTCCTCTTTTGATTAGATCTCTCTTGGCTTTTACTTGATCTAAGATAAGGATTGCTACCCCTGCTTTTTTTTGTTCACCTGAAGCATAATATTTTCTGCTCCAGCCGTTTACCTTCATCCTATATGTGTCACTATGTTTTAAATGTGTTTCTTGTAGACAACATATTGTGGGATTCTGGTTTTTAATCCAGTCTGCTATCTGCTTCAGCTTTATGGGAGAGTTCATCCCATTCACATTCACAGTTAGAATAACTAATTTCTTTATTTCCTGCCATCTTAATTACCCAAGTTATGTTTTCCCCTTTCCTTTCCCCTTTCTCCCTTTCCCCCTTCTCCCTTTCCCCCTCCTCAGTACTTTGCTTTTGATGACCCCCTCTCCCAAACAATCCACCACCATTTAGATCCCCTCCCCCCTTTTTTAACTCCTTTCCCCTGATTCTTTTATTTTCCCTTCTAATAATTTATCCCTTTCTTTTCCTCCTTTCCCTCCCACTTCCCACTAGCAACAGACAAGTTTTTATGTGAAAATCAAGTGTCTGATATACACTTTTCGAGCCCAACCTGATGAGAGTAAAATTTACACAATGCTCATCTCCCTCCCCTCTTTCTCTCAATTATATTAGGTTTTCTTTGCCTCTTCAAGAGATTTTATCTTGTTTTTACCTCCTTTTTTTTTAGATCTTATTTTACCACTTTTTTCCTCTTTTCCCCAGTATGACAACCTTTCCCCCCTCTAGTTTTCTTTTTCATATTATCAAAGTAATATCTAGTTAATTATACTCTCAAACTTTAAGTATCCCCATAGTAGAAATAAAGTTCTCAAGAGTCCTTTCCTTTTTACCTTTTTATGCTTCTCTTGAGTTTTGTGTTTGGAGGTCAAATTTTTTGTTCAGATCTGGTCTTTTCATTAGCAATAGGTGAAATTCACCTATGTCATTGAATGACCATCTTCTTCCCTGGAGGATAATGCTCATTCTAGCTGGATAGGTTATTCTTGGTTGTAATCCAAGTTCCTTTGCCTTTCGGAATATCTGGTTCCAGGCCCTTCTATCCTTCAATGTGGAGGCTGACAAATTGTGTGTGATTCTAATTATTGATCCTCGGTATTTGAATTGTTTCTTTCTAGCTAATAGCAGAATCTTTTCCTTGGTGCGATAGTCCTGAAATTTAGCCACGATATTCCTTGGGGTTTTAATTTTGGTGTCTCTTTCAGGAGGTGTTTGGTGAATGCTTTCAATGGTGATTTTGCCCTCTGATTCTACATTCTCAGGGCAGTTTTCTTTGAGGATTTCCTGGAAGATAGTGTTTAGATTCTTTTTTTCATCATGGCTTTCAGGAAGTCCAATAATCCTTAGATTGTCTCTCCTACATCTATTTTCCAAGTCAGTTGTTTTTCATAGGAGATATTTCATATTTTCTTCTAATTTTTCATTTTTTTGTTTGACTCATTCTTGAAGTTTTATTGAGTCATTCACTTTCATTTGATCAATCTTTATTTTTAAAGTGTTGTTTTCTTCAGTTACCTTTTTAAGCTCCTTTTGTAACTGGCCAATTGAATTTTTTTGTTCATTGCACTCTTTTTCCACTTCAGTAATTTTATTTTTCAATAAATTGGTGTCTTTTTCATATCTCTTTTGCAGGGCATCATATCCTTCTTGCAAGATATTGTATCCTTCTTGCACTGATTTCAATTTATTTTCCCATTTATCCTCCAGCTCTCTTATGAAGTTCTTTATGCAATCTTCCAGAAAGGCCTTTTGAAAAGGGGACCAGTGATGGTCCTTGCTGATTTCCTCTTGAGTTTTGTCTAAAGGAACTTCAGGAACTGGGGTCAGCCCTTCTCTGTCTCCATAAAAGCTGTCTATGGTGAGAGCTCTCTTTTGCTTCTTCATTTTTTTAGACAGTGTGTATATCTCTTTAAAGTTTGGAAAAACCTGGGCTAAAGCTCTTTGCCCTGGGGCACTTCCTGGAATAACTTAAGGTGCTGGGCCGGTGGGGGCTAGGACTGAGTCCAAATTACTCCTTAAACAAGGCAAGTCTGCCAGAACACCTGCCCTCAAACAGGGCAGAGTATCCCGAGTGCCTCAGATAAACTCCAGGTGTTTGGAATTTGGAGTTTGGAGTTTCTGCCAGGATGAGCTGAGCTGAGCTGAGTCCCACCCTCACTTCCGGCCTATACCCAGGTCCGCTTGTTTATCCCTCTGTCCCAGTTAGACAAACCTGATATGAAGTTCTTCAGAGTGCAGTGTCCAAACATTTCTGAATTCCTTGACTTGATGATCAGTTAAGAGGCTTATTTTATTGTTGGTTTAGAGAAGATTGGAGGAGGACACAGAGAGTCACGTTTTCACTCTGCCATCTTGGCTTCGCTCCCCCGGAAGTTGTCCCAAACAGAACAATTTCAGAAAAAACATGAAAAGACTTACAGGAACCAATGCAAAATGAAGTGAGCAGAAGTAGGAGAACATTGTACACAGAGTCAATTATATCAACCATGAATAACTTAACTCTTCTCAGAAATAAAATTATCTAAGACAATTCTAAAAGACTCAGAATGGAAAATGCTATTTACATCTAGAGAAAGAATTGATGTGGTAGGAATGGAGACTAAAGCATTCTATTTTCACTTTTTTAGGTGTTTTTTTTCCTTTTTGGTCTGTTTCTTCTTTCACAACATGTCTAATATGGAAATAGGTTTTACATAATTGCACATGTATAACCTAAATCAAATTGCTTACTATTTTAGGAAGGAAAAAGGAGAGAGCTGTAGGAGGGAAATTTGTAACTCAAAATTTTGAAAAATTAATATTAAAAATTATCTTTACATATAATTAGAAAAAGTACTATATTAAAAAAAAAACCTTCATCCTGTTAAGCTCTCTTGAAGTAGTTATCTGAGAAAATATACAAAAGCAGACATCAACAAACATAAGGGTGATAGCAGACAGGATTTTATTTTCAGTTTGGATTACTGTTGGTCTCCAGTCACACAAACATAAATATAAACACTACATCCAACACTCCACAAAGATAGACAAAAAGTTATACAGCTTCCTTAAATAATTTAATGCACACAAGAAAGTCCTTTCTAGGTCAAATTCTGGGATCTCTTTATATTAAGCTATTATAGAAATTCTTGAGCATCTCCCTCAGGTCCTGAGAGATTCTTAATTTTCATTTTTTTCTTTTGAGATTCCAATTGGCCTAATCCTTCCTGGAGAAAAATATTTTAGATTCAACTTTCTTTTTAATTTTGAATTTCTTTGAGAGATGAAACTCTAGATTATATTTCCCCTTTTTATATAATAACTTTTTACTTTTCAGAATAGTTGCAAAAATAATTTTCAATATTCATCCTTACAAACCTTGTATTCCAAATTTTTCTCCTTCCCTTCCCATCTCCTCCTTCCCCTAGACAGCAAGTAATCCAATATAGGCTAAACATGTCCAATTCTTCTGAATATATTCCTGCAATTATCATGCTGCATAAGAAAAATCAGATCAAAAGGGGAAGGGAGTGAGAAAGGAAAAAAAAAAAAAAAACCAAGCAAGCAAACAACATCTGTTTCCCTCTTAATGACTTTTAACCATAAATGGTTCAAAAAGTCCTATTCCAGGTGTTTGATTTTTGACCCTGTCTTAAAAAGGGACATTTAAAAACAATTAATTTTATCCTTACCCAAACCACTGTTTTTTTTTTCTTTCTTTCTTTATTTCTTCTTCTTTTTTTTTTAGGATTGAATTTTGTCAGTGATTGTCAGTGTTCCAAAAGTTTGTAAGTATCCAAATCATACTGACTGACTGCATTTCCTTTGGGTGAAGGGGACAGGTAAAGTGGACTGGAGTTGTCTATGGATTTTAGTCAATTCTTAAGAGGTGACTCCATTGAAAAAGATGGGAGTCTGGAACTTACTAATACAATGGGAGATAGCTTGGGGACTGGGTATAAGTGGCCCATTCTGGTATTAGGGCATCCAGAAGCTCACTCCCAGGGTCATAGAAGACATAATTTTTGATGAATTTCACCAGTGCTGCCACCATTTGAAGTTAAGTCTCAAAATAAACCAAATTTCTAAATGGAGAAATAATATGTCTTTAAGAGATAACAGGGTAGCAAATCTTCCACCCTGGGGGATGTCTCACTAAGAAATTCACAGAAAGGTTTTTATACTTTTAGGAGAAAAGAAGGAAGAAATGGTATGAGATAGCAAGGTCTGGTCATGAGACTTCAGTTACCCTTGGCTATCCTGGTAAGAATAACCACTTCATGTTCTAATTCACCATAAATCTCAATGAACAGAAATAAGGATATTAGAAAGTGAGATCCAGTTCAAGCCTGGTTTCTTTATAAGATCTGCTTAACCTAATCTAGAATAAATATTTTAAGAGTAGTAATATAAGGGCATGACTAGGATCCTAATATAATTAGGATTAAGAAGAGGGGCAGATAATAGGTAATAATTAACATGAACAATAATTTTGTTACCTGATCCACCTTATGCTTAAATTTTTATATATTAATGTTTTGTCTGGTTAGCTATAAGCAAAAATTTCTGTCTCTGATGATTTTCTTGATCTAATCTAATTTATTTATTTAATTTTCAAGAATATTTTTGGGCTTGTGTTTATAATATGAAAATTTGTCATCTGCTGATCTATAAAGAATAGCAAGCTTTTGGCCACTGAGAATGTTTTTCTAGATATAGAAGAGGTGTTAAATTGCTGTGACCTGCAGTGCCACTGCACACACAAGTTTAGCCACTTCACTAAGTGATCTGTATTAATCAAAAAATCCAGGTTTCTTTATGACCTTTCCACTATTTCTGTTGCAGCAATTTGATCTTGAGTCACTACCATAAATTCATGCTTCTATAAACAAATCAGCAAAATTCAACCATTTGATTAACATTTCTCCAGGGATTATTGGTTGAAAGCATGAAGTTCTGCAGATGCTGTCCACAGAATACCTTTTGATTTCACTCTTGGATTTTAATTAGGAGCGCTCTGAGATAAATCACTATTAGCTCCAAAGTGAAATCTTTTTTCCTTTCCTTACCTTCCATTTAAAATTTTCCCTCTTCCTCTTCACTGAGTCCCTCTAAGTCTTCTCTTATCAAGACCACGGTGATCTCATTGTTAGCCCTCAATTTAATCTGGGCTCATTGCATATTCCTCTCTCTATTCTTCTGCTTCCCTCTCTCCCTTTCATATTCTCTCTCATTTTGTAATGTAGTTTACCGAAAGACATTGATTATCCTGCAGACAGATTCTGTAATGACTCGTCTTAATTATCCCCATCAGATTTCCACTTCTACCCCTGTCTCTATGTGTACATTTTGAAAGAATTTATTACTGGTTTCTTTGCTTTCTCTCTCTAGTGGCTGCTGTCCTTGGCTCCTGTGATTATTTACTCCTGCATTTCTATTGTTTGCAAAGCAAATAATATCTTCAGCTCTTTCCCTTCCTTCCCCAAAATGTTTCAAATGCCTCTTTATCATTGAATGGTCATTTAAAAAAAAATTATGCTTAAGCTTAGATTTGCAGTGAAAGTCACCCTGAGCCACATGCTGAACTCCTCTGCTCTTTGGATTACATTATTTGATTATTTTTTGGTAAGTGTAGAACAGTTTTGTATATTTGAATTTCCTTTTCTTCATATTTGAAGGACTTTTTCCTGATGGCTTATAGAATTTGATGTTTCTGAACAGAATTATTAAATTTAATTATTATGTGTTTTGGAATTGGCAACTTTGGGTTTTATTCTGGAGATGTATTAATTTTTTTGATTGGAATTTCATGTTTGATGTTCAGAAGTTCTGGGCAATTCTCTTCTATTATTTACTGCTTATGTTACGGATTTTTTTGTCCTTTCATGTTGTTGGGGAGACCTATGATCCATAGGATGATTTTCAGTGTCCTTTCCTTGAAATAGATATTGTTTGAGTATTGAACACATTTTCTTGTTTTTTTTTACTTTTCTTCATCTAAATTTTCTTTCATTTTTTATGTACTTATGTATATTTTTCATCCCAAGTCTGTTGTTCATTCTTTTGTTTTCTCATAATAGATTCCAATTTTTCTGTTCTGCCCATTAATGTTAGCTATGTAGGCCATAAATTGTGCTTTCATAATTCTTTTTTTTTTAAACACTCAGGAACAGTGTGCTGTGGTTCCACCTTCTCTTCACATTCCACAGGTTCTTCTTTCTGATGTAAACTGTGTCCCCCTTAATTGTGTGTCCTTAATTGTGTGCCCGTGTCCTTGATTGTTTGCCCATCCCCTTGATTGTAGGCTGGAGAGGCTTTGGGTCTTGGCCCCTCCTGACCTCTGTCCTAAATGAGATCTTTTTTTTTTTTTTTTTTTTGCTTTTTGCTGAGGCAGTTGAGGTTAAGTGGCTTGCCCAGGGTCACACAGCTAGGGAATGTTAAGTGTCTGAGATCAGATTTGAACTCAGGTTCTCCTGATTTCAGGGCTGGTGCCCTATCCACTGCACCACCTAGCTGCCCCTCTCCCATATATTTTTTATGGATTATTCTAGAGAAAAATACCTCATTAAATTATTTCACCATTTTTGTTATCATTTAAATACATAGTATTAAAGGAAAACTCCAGACCCAAAAAGGGAACTTAAATGAAACATAGTTTAATCATGGATTACAAAGGATTTATTGTCTGAGAAGAAATTGCAAAAGAAAACTTGCAAGAAAGGAAAGGAGAGAGAGAGGAAGGAAAAGAGAGACTGAGAGATAAAGAGAAATAGAGATAAAGACAGAGAAAGAGTTCTTAATATATCAAAGAAGATGTGGGAAAAGATTAGATCTTAACAGTTTCTAGAGGCCTTCAAGAAGTGGGGTGATAAGGAAAGGGGACTATCTGTAGACACAACAAGCTAGGATGTTTAGAAAGTCCACAGCTCAAGAATGCCTTTGAGCTGGCTGAGGCTAGTTCTGTGGTTTCTGACAACTATAGGCATCACCAAATTTGGATAGAATTCACTTGTAAAGGATAAATGATAAGGCTCTGAGTGTTAGCTTTCCATTTGGTTAGTTGATGTGTAACTCTATTGTTCTGCTCCCCATGAAGGGTAGTTCTAACTTATAATAAAATTATGATAGAGCTCATGTTCACAACAGAGATATTTGAAATGCATAGCATTTGTGAGATACACTCTGAACATAAATCTATTCTTATTTCATAGGAGAGCCATATTCACAATTGTCAAGAAAGGAGTCAGAGAAGAAAAGAATTCTGTTAGTAAGTCAATAAGCATTTGTTAAAAAGCCATTGATGGGGTGAATATGATGAGTCATACATAGTCCAGGATCTACTCAAAACTGCATATCTAGTTAAGGAATAAAAGATATCTTGGCTCCTTCCTTATCTCTCCTTTACAGTTTACAACCTTGTAGGCTGTTAGCCTGCACATTGAAGCCCTAAATATTCAGTATAAAAAATTCTCCCAAACTTCCTCTAATTGCTAGACTCTCATAGAGGCTACTCTGTCAACTATGGAATTAATAAGAGTATCTCTTTGAATTCTTTCAAACTATGAATCATGACTCTCACACACTTTATTTTGGTGCATGAATACCTGAGGAGTCCCCTTTGAGGACTTGGATTCTCTTAAAATAACACAAGGTAGGTACTTTGCTTTGAACTCCTTTTTCACCTATGACTGGCCTAGCAGGAGTCCCAAGACTCCTGGCAGTGGTGCAGATCTTCTAACTCTTAGGTGGTAGGATGAGACAAGTTCTGACCAGATTAGATGAGGCTCTTTGAGGGAAATGCCTTTCAACTAGCCACTCATTCTCTCTCTCGTATTCTCTTCATCCTTTGGATGCTGAAGAGTAGGTAATGGGTCCTATTGGGTCAGATGATTTTCCTTCCTAAGGATTCACCCCTGGGAGGTCTCCTAAAACACTGGAAGTATTTGGCATATATACCTCATCTTCCTTTGCAAAGCTGCTTGGTCCCAGTACCATCCTGGGGACCAGGAAAAATTGTCTGACAAAGGCTCTCTAAATTATAAGACCATCTTGCAATTGGACTTATTTTGCAGAAGGCAAGGCAAATGGGGAGAGGTCTAGCTCTATCTCCCAGGATTTCTCCCTTTGTGATTCTTGCAAAATGCTTACTATTGAAACCCAAAGATTTGGACACCTTGTCTTGCAAATGGGGTTCCAGATCTCAAGCTCCCTTTTCACCCCAAATCTCTTAGTCATTCGGATGTGCTCTCTCCCTTGAAAGCCTCTTAGATCTTTGGAATAATTTTGGCAAGCAAGTATCTGACTTCAGTACACCTTGAAGGATTAAGATGGGCCTCTCAATTAAGTATTTTAATTGTATTTGTCTTGTTGTTTTTTCTGTTTATGCCTCTGCATTTGCAGAATGCCATGTTTATACTGTGAGTGGGCTTCTGTTACCTTGAAAGATTTTAAATGTAGCCAAAGGGAAAAAACAAAACTCCTAAGATGTAAAGTTAGATTTATTAATATCCCTAACTTCCACCTTAAAAAGGAAAAAACCCTGACTTTTTTTTTCCTGTGGATCCAGCACTGGCCAAGTTGGGTCGACAGAAATAAAGTTAGTTAATTAAAGTTGTAGAACTGCTAAAAACATTTTTAGCAGATTATGAGGATTTTGACATTAATCATTAAGTAGTTTGGCAAGTAGTCTAAGACACTATTCTGTAGATTTTATTTTAAGGAAAAAGGATAAATCATATAAAAAGTTTAAAAAGATTTTAAAAGTAAGTGTCAAGAAAGCTTGGTTTTAAAAGCAATTTGATTAAACGTTTTGTTGTTCAAAGGCACGGAAAGAAAAAGAGTCTCTTTTTCTCTCCATATCCACCCCATTCCTTCCTTGACTGCAAGGATGAGTGAATGGGAGAAAGAGAGAAAGAAAATACATTTCAAAGAAAATGGTAGAAGAAAGCAAGATAACTATTGGTTCAGAATAAGAAAGAAAAATAGAAAGGAAATGGTGTGAATAAGAGAATCTGAGAGTTTGGAAATTGTTAAGAAAAGAAAAGGCAGTTTCATGTTACTAAAACTCCAGCAACAAACTAGCCTGCATTTGCATGATTTAGGAGACCAATTTGATGGTCAAGGTGAAGGAAAACTGGCAGTTAACCCTTGCCTGGTTCAAAGAAAGAAAAAGGTTTGTGTGAATCAGAATTGGAATATCTAATGAGAATTTAGGAAATCCTACAAAATCAAGGTAGTTTGGTCAACTTTTAATTAACTTTTAAAAGTGGTATGTATATTATATGCAATTTTGTGAGATTATATTCTATCTGAATTTTGAGAATTGTCTTGTTTCTTCCCTAACTCAAAAGGGAAATTCATTTGAGAAAACAGGAGGTAAAGTCCAAGCTCTGCTCTAAGAACTTTGAGTTGTAATAACTTGGGAAAAGAAAATTCTACCAGTTGTATCTATAAAACTCAGTAAATACTTATTGATAGGTAATGAGTTCTTTGTGAAATTGTAGAACTCAGATTTGGCTTGTCATCCAGTAATAGAATAAACTAAACAATTAAAAACTTGTTGAAAATATGTTTAAAACAAGTTATGTTATTTTGTATTTAATGTTTTGTTATTGCTTTTTAGGGAATTAAATATTCTGAACTTTGCTTGTTAATTAAGAAGTTACAGCTAAAACAATTTAACTATAGTTTATGAAAGTTGTAAGATTGGTAATGATAAAATCTAAAACTGGTAATTACTGTGAATGGAAAGGTGGGGGTGAGGTGAGAATCTTATATAGATTGGTTTTGCATTTTAGAGCAGCTCACTTTGAGATCTGTGCTAATGCTTTTCCCTCTTCACAGAATGTGGGGAAATATGTCAAAGAATAAAGCCTGCAAGTCTTAGACTATTTACTAAACTACTTAATAATTAATCTCAAAATCCTCATAATCTGCTAAAAATGTTTTTAGCAGTTCTACAACTTTAATTACCCCTTAGCTGGGGTAAGCAGGAAGGAGCAGCAACCTCAGTTCCTCCTCAAGAGTCCCTGTAGACTACCTTAATTTGCAAACTTGTCAGGTTTCTTAAAACCATTTCGTGAGCAAAATCATCAGCCCTGGGAAAAGAGCTTGTGGGGTTATATAGGTCCCATAATCCAAAATAGGGTTTAACTACAATCTACAAATTTGTTACATAGAAATAATTTCTAATGATTGTTTTTTACATCAGGCTAGGTTTAAAGGAAGAAAAAGAAAGGAAAAACAATTGAAAGATATTGTGAAATCTCTTATGTATATGAGGGCTGGTAAACCTTGTTATTGGGATAAGGTTAATTTAATTGGTTGTATTAAAATCACCTTAAAGATGTGGTTAATAACTGAACAAGTTTTTACTTTAGACAATATTTCCTAACATTTGTTCTTTGTATACAATTTCAAATTTTTATATTTCTACATCCTAAGTCTTTGGTTGTTTTTTATTGAACATCTTAAAGTGAAATCAATACTTATTATTTAGGAATTGTGATCCTTGAGAGTAAGCTGTTATTACTTGCTATTTGTGAAACTTGCTATTTGAGATAAAATCTCCTGGGATTGTAACTGTTATTGTTTTGAGTTTTGAATTCAGGTATGTATGTCTGAACAGAGCATTAAATCAACAACCCACCATTCCAAAGAAATGCCATAACTCAAAAAGATGTGATCCTGAATGTTTACAGGTAGATGTCTGTATCTGGGCAAAAAGCTGGGAAAAACAATTAAGCTTTTCTTGTAGCTCAGTTCCCCAATTATGTCCCTTCAGACAGGAATGTTTCCCACTTAATTATTTTTGAGTCTGGCTATTGGGTAGAATTGCAACCGCAAGTTGGGTTGTGATTTGTGATTCATTCTTGAAGTCAAACACAACCAAAAATGCTTTCTGTCATAATCATGTCCCTGCTTTTTCCTCTTATAGCAAATTTCTATATTTAGAGCAAGTGATCAGTAGAAACCATGAGCACATTATTGCAAATATCTAAGATCTTATCTTCAGTCTGAAAATATGTAATCATTAACTAAAAGAGCATTTGGCCTAATCATCTATCTGTAACTAGATATGTATGCCTGTATGAAATAATTTCCTTAAAGGTTTCAAAATGATTTAAGAACAGTTGGTACAACTATTTGTGGAATCCAACTGTAATTACTGTAATTTTATTGATTATTAAAACTAAATCTGAAACATATTCAGTGTACTTTGAAGAAAATGATTTTAGTGCAACCAATTTTTCAAGAGGGATACAACTTGTGTAATATTTTGTATTACATCAATGGGGTATTTAATTTTATTTAAATTTATTTCTGATGTGGGAATAACATCTGTTTATACCATGTGTCCTATGGCACAAATATGTTTTCTTATAAATAACTTATTTGATATACGCAGATCAAGCCATAGGAAATTGGCTTGCCGATGCAGTCACAAAAGAGGCTGCTGGTCAATCTATTACATTGGCCTTTTTAATTCCTCAGTTCCCCAATTCTTATATTCCATCCATTAACAGAGCCTTTCAAAAGAGAGGAGATATACTCTTTCCCTCTCTGGGTGATTTAAAATACCCTCCAGCCAGTTTCTAATCCTAGAGACAATCCACTAGAAACTTCTCTTAGACCTATACCAAATTACAAAGAATGACCTTCAGTCCCTTATGAAATCAATTTTCATGATCACAAGCTAAGAGAAACTATTAGGAAGGATTGTCAGAACTTCCCAAGATCTAATATTTTATCCCCAGGTGACTCCTGAAAATGCCATTCACATCCTTTCCTTCTAAAATCTGTTAAGAGGAGGAATATTGTCTAAGAAAAGACTAGCAGATTATCTGCTTAGAAAAAAAAGACTGACAGACTTCACATATATGATTCATGTAGGAATCTGAGCTAATCTCCCTATCTTGATGCTCTGTTTTTTGAAAAGGGATTATTCTAAGATCCCTGTTAAGGAAGGATTGAATGCCTTTAGGATCCCCCTTTCTTTCTTTCCATTCCCCAAAACAATCTTCTTCATAGGGAACTTGGCTACTTTCTTTACTTGGCTCCAATACTTATCCCAATTCAGTATAAAAAGATCAATGAAAAGATAACTGATCCTATAAAATTATTTTGTACTAACATTATCATGTATAGACAGTTATCCTGTACTGACACCCACAGTTACTGTATGCAATATGAAGGTTAAGCTACATACATCAACTCCTGAGGCTATCATATAAACAAGACTAGGATGACCACCAGTTGATTTGCTGACATACATAATTAGAATAGTTAGCATAACTTGCTTTGGATCCTTTTCCTTAAAAGATTCCACCTTCTCCCTTGTTAATTGTGAGTTTCCTTAGGAACATTGTCTGTTTGCTAAGTGTCACAATAAAGCTTTGCATCTTGACCAAATGATGGCCTGAATCTGTGAATTCATTCCAAATGTGTCCCTACCTGTATGACTTGTGGTAGTTAGTCATGACTTGTTGGAATTCATTACAACCATGTACAAGACATTGCTAATGGTTGGAGATATTTCAAAAAATAAGGTATATAACAAATACATATCAACAAGCAAATTATATTTGGAATAAATATGAAGTAACTGTCAGAGGGAAGACATTAAGAATTAACTTAGAAATTAAGAAAGGCATAAAAAATAGGTTTCCTATAGAACAGTGTTGTTAAACTCAAATAGAAATAGGAGTCATGTGTCACATGTGGTGGGGAAGTTAACAGTGGTTGGTGGACAGCCTCCAGACATATTGGAGCTTTTCTTATAGAAAAAAGTATTTCTGGTACCATATTTTTGCAAGAAATTGTGATTGGAAGGATGTTTTTCTAAAAACCTTGGACAATTTTTTTCTCTTTATCTTTCTGTGCTTCTTCCCTAAATTTTCTAGAACAGCCCATTGTTTTCTAAATGGTCTTCTTAGAGTATATCTTTTAGCCCAAGGCTTTTATTATATGATTTTACTAAAAGCTATAGCCTTCAATTTTATAAGATCCATTGTTATAAAATTATTTGTATTTTTCTTTCTTGGGAATTAATTTTAACAATTATTTTTTTATAAACAGTATGTTTTACAACTTATATTTATTTGTAAGTTACAATTTTTGTGATAAAATTTGGCAGGAGGATTTTCTCCAACATTGATTTTATTTACTTATTTTAGTGGGGGTAAATCTTGAGGACATACATGTCCTTTGTTTCATTTCTTATCTAGCTATTTTCTTTGAAAAGGTGTTGCCACATTCAAGCATTCTGGACATTTTAAAACTTCTTTTAAAAGTTTCTGGCAATTTTTTTCTGTGTTCAATTTCTGGTTTAGAAATAGATTTTGACTTTCCATTCTGGAAAACAAATTTAGTTTCCATTTTTTTCATTCTTTTCTCTTCATAGGAAGTAAATTTTCTTTAGAATCACAGATAACTTTATTTTTTTTTTGTAGTTGTATTCTGGAAATTTTTAATATAGTTTTTATTTTTGTTTTAGTGAATTTTGATGGAGAAATAAGATTCAGGACAGTTAAATGATGTAATGGACAGAATGGTGGGCCTTCTAAGGATGATCTGAGTTCAAGTGTGGCCTCAGGCACCTACTAATTGATCTTGGGAAAGTTACTTAACCTGAAAAGTCACTTAACTTCTGCCTCATTTTCTTCATTTATAAAATATGCTATATAAATATGTGCTATCATTATAAGCTATTGTTATTATTCAATTTGGCTTGTCTACTTGTAATGTAAATTGCTACATTTATTGTTGGGGTATATTTCTTAAAAGTTTGAATGTTACTGTATATATATAATTGTTTTTTTGTTATTCAGTCTTTCAGTCATATTCTACTCCTTGTGACTTCATGAATTGGTTGGCCCTTTTATCCTCTATTCTCTCTTTAAATTTGACCAAGCTCATGTTCATTGCTTTTATGATAGTATTTATCCATCTCATCCTTTGAAGTTCATTTCTCTTTTTGCCTTCAATCTTTCCCAACATTAGCATCCTATTTTCAGCTATAGTATTTGATTTTCCAATGAATAGCCTGAATTAATTTTTAAAATTATTAACTGATATGATCTCTTTGCTATCCAAGGAACTCTCAAAATTTTTCTCTAGCACTACAATATCAAAGCATTGATTTTGCTAATTTCCTTATAGTCCACCTCTCTCAGTCACATATTGTTACTGGAAAAGCCATAGCTTTGACAATATGAATGGTAAGGTGATGTCTCTGCTTTTTATTGTGCTATACAGATTTTCCATAGTTTTCTTCCAAGGAGCAGCCATCTTTTAATTTCATGCTAATAGTTACCATCTGCAGTGATAAGTTCAAGAACATAAAATCTGACACTTTCTTCCATTTCTTCTCCCTCTATGTGCAAGGAAGTGATGGGACCAGTTGCTAAGATCTTAATTTTTTATTTTAAACCTCAAACTAGCTTTTATACTCTCCTATTTTACCCTCTTCAAGAGGCTTCTTAATTCTTCATTTTCTATCATCACAGTGGAATCATCCACATATCTGAATTGTTGGTATTTCTCTTAGCAACCTTAATTCCAGCTTTTGATTTATCCACCCTGGTATTTCATATGAACTGTGCATATAAGTTAAATAAAGTAACAATATGTAATCTTGTCATACCCCTTTTCCAATCTTAAGCCAATTGGTTGTTCTATGTTTGGTTCTAACTATTGCTTTTTGGCCTGCATAAAAGTTCCTCAGGAAACAAGTAAAATAATCTAGTACTCCCATATCTTTTGAGGATTTGATATATTTTATTGCGCTCCACAGTCAAAGGTTTTAGTGTATTTGATTAAATAAAAGCAGACATTTTTCTGGTACTCTTTGCTTTCTCCATAATCAGGCAAATGTTGACAATTTGGTCTCTAGTTCCTTTGCCTCTTTGAGAATCAGACTATTCTTTTAGGAATTCTCTCTTCGAGACTTACATAAACTGATGCTAGGTGAAATGAGCAGAACCAGGAGATCATTGTACGCCACAACATCGGTATTATATGATGATCAATTTTAATGAATGTGATTCTTTCCAGAAATGAGATTATTGATGTCAGTTCCAATGATGTTGTGATGAAAAGAGCCATCTGCACCCAGAGAGAGGACTGTGGGGACTGAGTGTGGATCTCAACATAATATTCTCACTCTTTTTGTTGTTATTCACTTGCATTTTGTTTTCTTACTCATTTTCTTTGCTTTTTGATCTGATTTTTCTTCTGCAGCAAGAAAATTGTATAAATGTGGTTACACATATTGGATTTAACATATATTTTAACATGCATAACATATATTGGATTGTTTGCTATCTGGGGGGTGGGTGGGGAAAAGTAAGGAAAAATCTGAAACACATGGCTATGCAAGGGTCACTGTTGAAAAATTATCCATGCATATGTTTTGAAAATAAAAAGCTTTAAAAATAAAAAAAAGTAAGATTAAAAAAAGAAAAAAGAGAGATTTGAAAGACACATGGAAAGACATATATGATGTGTTTAGTTGTTCTTTTTTTTCTTAATGTTGAATTATATACCTGATATAAATCTTAAATTTGTCATAATAAATTATTTGTTGCATTAAAAAAAGGAAAAAGAAAAAGGAATTCTCTCTTCACATATTGCTGAAGCTCAAGAGCATGCAGTATCTTCAGCATAATGTTTCTGGCATATGAAATATGTGCAATTATTCAGTAATTTTAACATTTTTTGTGATTGCCCTGCTTTAGGATGGGGTATAAACTTATATTTTCCAATTCATTGAACTCTGTTGAGTTTTTCAAATTTGCTGGCATATTGAATGCAGCACTTTAACAGCATCTCTTTTAGAATTTTAAATAACTCACTTGGGATTTCATTACCTCTACTAGCCTTATTGTTAGGCCCACTTGATTTCATTTTACAGGATGTCTGACTCTAAATTAATAACAATATTATCATGGTTATTGGTGATGTTAAGATCTTTCTTGTATAGTTATTCTGTGTATTTTAATCAGAGGAGGTATTCTTACAAAAAGGATTGAATGACACAATTAAATCCAAAAACTCCACTGCATTTATGAGTAAGGCAAAGATCATACTCATGCTATACAGATATTATAGGCTCAAAATTGACATTTTCTCTGAATGTGAATCATAGCCCCCAGAAGAACAAACCTGGGAAGTTTGGGTTGGACAGGCAAGAATGTCTATGGGACATGGAAAAGTCTCTGAGCAAGACAAAGAGATGAGTTTGACAGTTAGCAAAGGAAATAGTAATAAAAGAAGGTGATAATCTCAGAGGTTATCTGGAAAGAATATATAGAAAGCTTAGGTGAGATGTTTGGAAAGGGTGGATAAAAAGAACCCTGTGCTAATTTTTTTTTCTTAAATGCTACAACATAAAAAAAAGGGACTGCAAAGAGGAAGGAAGGGAGGGAAGAGTCATAAATAATATAAAAGTCCTGATTCTGAAGTGGGAATTTATGTGGGAAAAAGAACTAGAATCTAAGTAGTGCCTTAGATTGCCTCTTACACAATTGAGAAATGGTCAAACAAATTGTGGCACATGAATATAATGGAATAATATTAAACCCTAAGAGGAAATAAATAACTGAAGACATCTTAAAACCCTTCATTTGAAAATTTTTCTTACACAGCTCTCTAAAAGTGTGAAAAGATACAAGAATCCTATTTAACATAATATAGCTATGAAATTTAGAGCAAAAAGAGGCTTTAGAGATTATTTAGTCCTAGACTAGGGAAATTATAGCTTTAAGGTTCAATGAAACTTTTTATAATGGTATTGTGAGTCAAGATACAAGTTCCCAATTGAACTGGGAATTTGTGAGTTAATCCCTCACACTCCCCCAAGACATTAGGATTATAGTGAATGAAGAGACTATGAGGCAAACTGGAACAATTTGGTTTAAAGCAAGAATAATATAAATACAATTGTTTACTGGAAGGATAGTTCTGGACACTTCAGAGAACCTACTTACTGTTTGTTTTTAATTCCCTTGCACAGCAGCATTTAATTTCATGCACTGTCTTTTAAATACCTGGGGAAATTACTCTATTTGGGACATGTATGCATATTTTTATTAAAGGTATTGGTAATTTGAGCCACCAGGTTCTGAGTGATCCATTGCTGACTCATGACTAGGATTTACAGTTAGTACAACACTGACACAAAAAATAGAAGTATATCATAGCAATATTGTATTAGTTATTAGAATTAATAACTAGATATAATAATAATAAAAAAGAATAAATAGCTAGAAATGAGAAAGATCTTGATATTTTGATCTAAATTTGTTGTCATTCCATGGCCTAAACAAGTTAAATTAATGCTTGCACTTGTCACATATGTAGGATTCAATTTCTAAAGTATCTCATTCTTTCAGAATGATGAGCATAATTAGGCAAGCAAATTTGTGAAACAAAGGTGTACATCTATTAAGTTGTGTGGTTATAAAGTTAGGAAGTCTTTTTGTTTTAAGGAATAAGATTTCAGTATGGACAGTGTGAGAAACAAAGTAGGAGCAAGTTTACAAAGAAGAGTTAAAATTCAGTTCCTCAGAAACTGTTAGCAGACAGACAATAAGAAATATTGAAGATCTAAGTTTCCACAAAATGTTTATGCCTGAAGGTAATGTAAGATATTTTGTATCTCTGACCAATGAGGTTTCAGGAGGAAAAACTCACGTGGCTTCAAACTTTTGATAAAGATATCTAGGCTAGAAATTGGTTTAAAATGACCAGGTTCAAGGACCAGGAAAAGGCTTATCTTTATTGCACTTGCTTAATATAAGCTTTATATACATAAACTGATAAGACCCCCCTTAGAATTAGAACCTTATTAATAGAACTTGGGATATATGGCAAGGGAGAGAGAACATATTTAGGAGTAGCATACAAAAAATGATGAACCCTAAGGGTTCTTTTGGGGAGGAAACTGTAAGGAACTAACAGCATAAAGCTTGTCCACTTCTGTACCTAGTGCTTTCTCTTCCCATCAGAGAGGTGAAACCCGCTATTGGTCAGAAATATTCAACTCTCTGGACTTTCTCAATAAAATTTCTATGTTACCTGACTTTTGGAGTCAGCTTGTTTCTAACAACAGTTATGTTGGTGAAGAGTCATAATTCATGAACTATTTTGTGTCACTCTAATGGGAAATCTGATTTTATTTGCTTGTTATATGATCTGGAGTTCAAATATGTGTAGACTGTATGCAACTACTTTAGAGTAAACTTAATGTTTAAGGGGATTCTGGGAACAGTAATCTATGTTCTGAAAGTGGTTAATAACTGAACTTGTTTTTACTATAGACAATGTTTTATAAAATCTGTTCTCTATACACAATTTTTTATCTTTGCATATCTCATCTTTGGTTGTTATTAAGCTCTTAAAGCATAATCATTTGTGTAATGTTGAATTTAAAACCTTCTACTTAGCATGAGTGTACAGGTTGTATCAAGATAACTTGTGAATATTCTGTGATGAATCTCTTATTGCCTCCAATTTAAGATTATAGTCACTACTTATTACTTAGGATGTCTGATACTTGAAAGCTGAACCCACCTGAAACTCTGATTATTTGGAACTTGCTAATTAAGATTTTATGGGATTGTTTACTGATAATTTGAGTCTGACCCTTGATATAATAATCAAGGAATGCTATTAAGCCAATGATCTGTGATGCCAGAAACCCTATGGAGTTTTACATAAATGAACAGTAAGTAGAGGTTTCATAAAAAAAGTTAAGAGAATATTTTCATAAGCTGATTTAACTCAACTTCTATATTCCTCCTGGTTGACTTTAAGCATGGTTCAGTGTAATTGGTCATATACACAACTTTTGTCCATAATTGATATCAAAATAAGGAAACACTTTCCCTTATGCCTTTATTTTTTGATAGCAAGTTTCTATAATCAAGAAGTTTTGTAAGTATAATGTTATCTATTAAATAACAGATTGATACTGGAACATCTCTGAGTTGTTATAATGGGATGCAAGTGTAACCACCTTTTAACCTATATTTATTATCAAATTGTAATATAGGGATTATATCCTCCAAAAGGGGGAGTGATTAGACAAGACAATGTGAAAATTTTCTAATTAAATGGAATAGTAAATTTTGAGAAAAAATAGGACTAGATTTTTGTTTTGTTTTGTTTTTTTATTAAAAGCTTTTTATTTACAAAACATATGAGTGATTTTTCTACATTGACCTTTGCAAAACTTTTTTTTTTGTTCCAAGCTTTTCACCTCCTTCCCCCCACTCCCCACCCCTAGATGACAGGTAATATAATACATGCTAAATATGTTAAATTATATGACAAATTAGATTGTTTTTCTTCAAGAACTACATACAGACTGATAATATTTAAGTGCAGAAGAATAGGCCATAAATAAGCATTCTGAGAAAAAAAGCACTAGAGCTAGGCAAATTTATAAAGGAAATCTATCAAATGTTACATCAGGTACAGGATTTAGGTAAAGATAGAAATAGCAAATGATATATGAATTGAAATTCTCTGAAGTTTCAAAATTGGAGAACAAAATTTAAGTGATTACATTGGATTAAGCCAAAATCCCTTGATTTGATACCTGCGAAGCAGAGCTCTTATTAGAGTGGTCCTAAAAACAAAGCATATTGTTCAAGTGAAGATATCTAGGGATCATATAACTGCATGAAATATCTGAGACTGTCCTTTCTGTACACTCTATCCCCTTAACATGGGCTGTTCCAATTTTGTCCTTTCCCCCCTGCCACTGCAAGATAAAGGAGTATTTGATTAGCTGCCTGCTTGAATCTTGATGCTAATATTTAAGTTTTCTTGGTTATCTTGGTGAGATGTAAATCTCCCTTTTCCAAACTAGTCCATTGAGAGCTCTCTAAGTGATCTAATCTGTGCCTGATTTAGTGTAATTCTACAATTATAAGAATTTTAAGAAAAAGCTTTATTGCATTGTATAAATCTAGTCCTGTGTGGCTGGATCATCTCTATGTGTTGTTCAGAGATTTTTAACTAAGATCCTGTATTATGCTGATCAGAAATAGCAGATTCAAATATTTATACAAGGAATTTTCTTTAATGACCTCTACCAGATCTTTCTGACTATTTCCCCAGCTGCCAGACTTGTGGGTGAGGACTCTTGGATTGCCTAAAGAAAGCCCCTGTTCCTGAGTGAATGACAGAACCCTCCAGAGATCCCAAGGTTTGTCTAGTATGGACTCAGAAGCAGAAGACATCAAAATGAGACAGCTTTCTCAAGACTTCAGACAAGGACAGAGTATTCCATCCTAGTTTTATTTTCCTTTTCCTTTTGTTATATGCTCTACCATCAAGGCCCTGATTCAAGCATGTGTCAGCATTTTCCCCAGTTGCTTCCCCACTCCCATCTGAATCCCTTTCATACCACAAGCTACTTGCCCTATCTCCTGGACACTCTTGGGCTGATGTTGGTTTGTTTTGCATGTCTGATTTCTTCCACTATGCCCTGAAAACTTTTGTTTCTTAGAATTATCCTGCTAGGGGCCCAGTATGATTTGACCATAGCTCAAGGGCATCTTGCTTCAATATAGTCTCTGATCCCTTTGGCCAAAAGGAAGGGATTGTGAAATTGAAGCAGTTAATGATTTTTACTAACCACTGTGACTTGATCAAGCTCTCCTACTATTCAGAGAAGGCCAGACTGATCTGAAAATCAGAAGCAGGAGACAAACTGAGAACTCCTTAAACTCCTTAAACTAGGAACATCAGAAATTTCTTGCATTCACACATCAGAAATTCCTTGTAATATTCACATACTGAACCTGGAAATCCCCTTGCTATGCCACAGTATTAACTCAGACTGGCTCGTGTTAACTTCCCAGTCCAGTAACCAAACTTAATATGGCTATGGTATGCCTTTTCAAAAGCAGGCAAGGATAATCTGATAAGACCACTATGTGATTACATCTCCCCTACTTTTCAATTTTTCAAAATTTATAATCCCTGTTGCCTATGCTCACCTTGATCTCAGTTCTAACTATGCTCCCACATAAACATGTATACATGTCTGCTTTCTTAGGAAGAATAAACTCACAGGTTCAACTTAGTTCTGTTTGTCTTTCTTAGACCTAATTCTTAAAAAGGTTGACACACAGCATAAAATACAACTGTTGTTTGAGTGACCAATAATAGCTGCTTACTTACTTTGAAGACTGATTATGTACAGTTCTTTTGTCAGGAACTGATAGCAAATTTACAGAACTAGCCTTTTTAATTCCATCTTTTTCACTTTAAAAATGTCCATTATAAGAAAAGGAGGTTTTTTTCCCTCACAAAAATAATCACTGTGTTCATTGGTATCAAGGATTTCATGTGTTAATAAGGTGCTAATATCCTATTATCCATTTAGAGAGTACACACTTCTCTAACTGAATCTAGAGGGAGAAACTTATTGGACTAGGAAATAAAAGAGAACATGTCCTTAAGGGATTTTAATTAGTTCACCGTTGGCCAGCTAAGAAAGTTTAGCAGTTTTGGTGAGTACAAACCAGAAGCTATCCTTGGAAGAAATCCCCTAGCTTTATCTTTGTAGTATGGTGTTTAGCAGTGGAGAGCCTTTCTTGGAAGAAGCCTCCCCATCTAGCACTTGGGGCAATCAGTTTGAAAGAATTCAAAGTACAAATGAGGTAACATGCACATGGATGCACACAAAGATACACACATATAGATTTAGATATAGAGAAGCAGTCCCTTGGGGAAGTATTCAAACAGCTTCAAGAGGAAAGGAGAGCTAGCTAAAGTCTGAAGAGATAACTACCCTGGAAATCAGGAGAAAAGCTGACCCCTGGTCAGTAGAGCTGCCCAGAGGAGATATTGCAACATGTCCAAAATAGAACTTAGTATTTCCCTCAAGCCTTTCTATCTTTCCTAATCCTGTAGAGAGAAAAAAACCTTCTCCCAATTCCTGAAGATTGAAATATAAGTTATCCTTTACTTGTTACTTTATTGAAAGTTATGTTGATTCAGTGACCTAATTGTTTCTAGAACCGAAGTATTTATAATAAGCTACTTTTAATTATCTTTGTCCTGAATTTCCCCTCTTTAATCAGGATGAAAACCCATCAGAAGAATTTTCCTTTCAATAACTCTCATTCTGCCCCACTCCCCAAATCAATCTGTTGCTAAGATCTATTGCAATATGAATATATTCCCTTCTTTTATCTAATACTACCACTATTCTAATATAATTCTTCATCACCTCAAGCCTAGAATGTAATTGCTGATGAATCTGCCTACCTTAAGTCTTTTGCCATTCTGGACCATTCACTGTTCATTTCTTTGTGATTTGAACTAACATGTTTTGATACAGAATACACACAGTACTTTTTTTTGCTGTGTTATTTCCTTATAATTTCATAGTTCATATTAGTCAAGTCCACTTGGCTTCCTTATCATAGCTCTTCCTGTATCTCAGGACGACTAGGTTGTTTTTAATGTCTTCTGAGATTCTTTCCCAGGCAAAGATTCTGTGATTCTGTTGTTAGATTGGTTATCCAATATCCACGGTATTTAGGGGAAAGAATGTTCCCAACTCAAATTGGATTTGTTCTTCCCTGAAGGGGGTGAGGCAGGCAGCCGACTATCCAAATTAGAATCCTGAGAATTTACAACAAAATACTTGTCAAAAAAAAGATGAAAGAAAGTGATGTTTAATGCAAGAATCTTCATGATAGATATGCAGGACTGATGTCTATCCAGAAATACTGCAAGATCATAAATAATATGTATTTCCTGGCTCTGAGGTGGAGAAAACACAGCCTGCTATTGTGAATGAGGCAATTAGAACACACATTCTATGGAACTATGGAACACACATTTATGATAGTAGTCCTTGCAGAGAGTCTTTAGAAAGATATATTTACTTCTTTTGTGCACAAAGGTACAATCAAAATGTTCTCCCTTTTTGGTAGTTTGAATTCTGTCTCTGTTTCTAGTTTATACTTGCCCAGCTGGTTTTTTTCAATTTATTTTCTTTAATAAATCCAAAAAAGGATACTGAAAATAAAGCATGTCAATGTCTTTGATCATGCAGACACTCCCAAATTCAAAGAACAGCTCTGGATTGTTAATGTTGCTTTGCTAATCCTTAAACCACAGAAAATTTGTATGCAAGAAGAACATTTCACCTCTAACTCAAGTGATTGAAGTCCTGCATGTTTGTAGAGCAGGAAATCATTACTAGCCTTTCAATGGTTTAAATAAAAAGAGATAAAGCCTAAGGATTAAGCATCACAAGGAGTCAGCTTCATAAAATCTGAAGAATGAGTAAGGGCTGCAGAAAACAAGAGAATGAGCTAAAAGGGCATTTGAAGAGTAAGCAGCCTTTTACCTCAGATTACATCTTTATATAGCATGTTATTCAGTGGTAATGTGGCCTGCACTATATCTCTCTTCTTGGGGCCAGTATAAGCAGCTAAGTAAATAACTCTTAATCTATGCAGAGTGTTGGAGTGGTCATTTTCAGCCTCTAGGAAGTTGTGAAAACAAAATTTAGGACAAGCACTTGAAAAAAGGCAAAAATTATAATTAGCTTCCTGCTGAGCCAACAAGATGATTATGACAAATAGAATTTTTATTTGGAATTTCAAACTTTCATGGATGCAACCATGAATATGCAACAATTTTCCTGATCTTTAGTTTTACTGGTGGGTGGGGGAAAGGTTATAAAGGATGGGACAACTGTCTACTATGACTGTAATGGAGTTCTTATAAATATGATACATGACTTACTAACTAGCACATTAAATTACATGCTGGAAACACTGCTGAATCACAAACACCTGCTCCTGAGTTTCTGTAAATACATTAGCTATTGAATCAGTGATCACTGACAAGACTAAATTATATCAAAATCAAGTCTGATACAACTTAGGTCTAAACAGAAACATCACCAGACAAATTAGAATTTTGATATATTACAGCTGCTAACCTTTCCATTACAATTATACTTATGTACACATTTTAAACATTATTCTAGTTTGTAACTGATAAGAGGCAATCTAAAGCAGTGGAGAGAATAATGGACTTGAAGCCAGGAGATCTGGGTTTTAATATTATCTCCAAGATGGTTAGTTTTATTACTGTGGGAAATTGTCTTTAAGTCTCTCCCTTCCTTCCTTCCATCCTTCCTTCCTTCCATCCTTCCTTCCTTCCATCCTTCCTTCCTTCCTTCCTTCCTTCCTTCCTTCCTTCCTTCCTTCCTTCCTTCCTTCCTTCTGTCCTTCTTTCTTTCCTTTCTTTCTTTCCACCTTTTATTAACCTCTACATCTAAAAGTTCTAGATGGTACTGTTATTTTTTGCAGTTGTATCTACCTTGTTGACAAAACTTCATAAAAAAATCAAAATGAAATAAACGCATGATTAGGCATTGGCATGACTGTATATAGTAGAAAATTCACTTTCTGGTATTGAGAAACCTAATTTAAAATCCTATAATTGCTATTCACAGCCTTTGTGACCTTTGAAAAGTCACTTGATTTCCCTAAAATTAAATTTTTTTATCAGTAAAATAAAGTGATTGCAATAGAAGAACACTAAGAAATCCTTTGCAGGGGATGATAGAGTAAAAAGAAAAAAATTTTTCCTTAGTTCTGCAGAGCATCTCCTCCAAAACAACCTAGAAAACATATCAAACTAAATTTTGATTAGGAACTCTCCCCAGAAAGTCTTAGTGAGTCTTTTTTCCAGTCTAAGGCAGTCTAGTAAGACAGAGACTTTTGCTGACACTGGGCTAAGTGTTGGCCAGAAGCATGTGGCAGTAGTGTCAGGGAACATTGTAAAGGGAGCTGATATAGAATATCTGAGGAGGAAGCACTAGGCAAAAGGAGAACCCAAGGAACTCCTTAACTAGTTTTGGGAGAAAGAAAAGGGGCCCATCTGGCAACTCTTTGCTCTATTATCCAGTTTCAGATCATTGACCAAGAACAGAGAGTAGTAATCATGAGTAAGAATGGGGCCTAGAATAAATTCCAATAATATAGTTGTGTGGTTCTAACCCCAGTAGCAGAGTGATGACTCTTTTAACCATTAATCTAGCACATAAGTCTTCAGTGGAATATCTGGGGCCAAAGAAAAGCTTTTAATCAGGAACTCTGAACTTAAACAATTTCCCAGAAGTTCTAGACTCAATAACTGAAACTCAACTATATACAAATCAACAAGGCTCTTATTAGGAGGACAGTGAACAAGCCTCTCCCTGAATCACATCATTTTAAAAGCATTAAAAACATGTAGGTCCTCAGATCAAGCTGTGAAAACAAAAGAACATACAGTGTCAGAAGCTTAAGCTACATATCACTACCTAGTATCCTCCAGAAGTGACAGAGTCCAACACTAGAATAATGTACAAAGTTAAAAAGAAGGCTTGAAGAATGAACAAACAAAAAACTGACAGTGAAGAACATTTAGAGTGACAAGGAACCTCAAAACTTAAACATATAAGAAGACAACACCTCAAAAAATGTAGGTAAGATAGAAACCTAAAAAGAATTGCTAGAAGAGTTTCAGAGTAAAAGTATTAGATAAAAATGATTTAAACAATTAAATAAGAAGTATGAAAGAAAGACATGAAGAGAGAAATAATGGCTTGAAGGGATATTTAACAGTGAAAGATATAAAGCCTTACCTAGGAAAATAACTCCCTGAAAATTATTTTTTTTTCCTTCCTTCCTTTCTTCCTTCTTTCCTTCCTTTTTGGGAAGTTAATTCCAAATTGCCCTGTGAATGTATACCACTTCACCAACAGTGTTTTAGTATTAATTTATCCAAGAAAATTTATCATTTTTTTCTGTCATTTTAGCAAAATTTTAAGTGTGGGGTGGTATCTCAGAGTTGTTTTAATTTGTATTTCTCTTATCAATAGTGAATTAGAGCATTTTTTCATATTACTATAGTACTTTGATTATTCCATTTGAAAACCGAATGTTCACATCTTTTAGCCGCTTATCAATTAAGGAATGGTAATTATTTATACTAATTTAACTCAGTTTTGTATGTATTTGAGAAATGAGGTCTTTATCAGAGAAACTTGCTATAAAATTTTTACAGTTATGATTGTTATGTATTTCCCTTTATCCTGTTTCCCCCTTCTTATATTATTTTCTCTCTCCTTTCATCCTTTTCATCTTCAAAAGTATTTTCCTTTTTTAATTTAACTTCTCCCAACCGTCTTTCTCTTCTTTAAGCTCCAACCCCTTTTCTTATCTTTTTCTCCTTTTATTTGCCTATAGGATAAAATAGATTTCTATACCCAAATAAAGTGTGTATGTCATTTCTTCTTTGATCCAATTCCAATGAGAGAAAATCTCTTTTGTGCTTCTTTTATGTCATATATATAATTTACCCTTTTCTACTTTTCCCTTTCCCCTTTGCCAAGTGTATTCCTTTTTCTTCCTATTTAATTTTTTAAAGATAACTATCCAATAATATTCAATTGATACCTTTATGTATATGCTTTCTAACAGCCCTAACAATGAGACAATTTTTAGGAGTTAGACATATCATTTTTCCTTGGAGAAATGTAAACAAGTTTAATTTTATTGAGTCCCTTATTATTTCTGTTTCTCTTGAATCTGTATCTGATAACCAAATTTTCTATTCAGCTCTGGTCTTTTCATCAGGGATGCTTAAATGTCCTTTATTTCATTGAATATGCATTTTTCTCTTTGAAGGATTATATTCAATGTAGTAGTAACTTTCTATGGTTAGGATAGTTTTCTGTTTGCTCATTTCCCCAGCCTATTACTTGATTAAAAAACAAAAAACAACAACAACAAAACCTCTTTGTTAAAGTAGGGTTCTGCTTTCAGGATGGAGAGTTTACTGTCCCAAACTTCAGATATTTTTTTTTTATCTGTTATTTTTTTCCTCTATTTTCAAAGATAAATCTGGGGTTCTATAAGTTTTTGATTCTTCCCAGGGGATATGATTTAAGAACAATTAGAAGAAAAATAAATGGAAGGAATAAGCATAAGCAATGAGGAAACAAAACCATCACTTTTTGTAGATTACATATTTTATTTAGAAAACTCTAGAGAGCATACTAAAAACTAGTCAAATAATATAAAATTTCAACAAAGTTTTAGAATGTAAAATAATCCCACACAAATTATCACCATTTCTGTATCATTGTGACCAAGCATATTGCAAATTTTCAGGAAGAGAAAAGAAAAATTCCTTTTAAAATATATTCAATCAAAACTACTTAGGACTTTATCTACCAAGACACATAGAAGCAATGTGAATACTACATGAACACTATGAACAAACTTCACGGAAATAAAAAGAGACTTAAATAATCAGAGAATTAATAATTGCTCACAGATTAATCTAATATAATAAAAATGATGACAATTTTTTTTATTAATTTACTTGTTCAACTCAGTTTTCTTCAAAAGAAAGAATTCAAAATTCTTTAGAAGTCTATCATATTTAAGTTTTTTAAATTTCTTATTTGGAACTTATTTCTTATTTATTTCCCTTCATCCTTTCCCCCCTTGTTGTATTATTTTCTCTCTCCCTTTTCACCCTCAAAAATATTTTATTTTTGATTTTTTCTTCCCCCAACTGCCCTTCTTTTCTTTAAGCTCCTCCACCTTCTCTTATCTTTTTCTCCTCTTACTTTCCTATAGGATAAAATAGATTTCTGTACCCAACAAAAGTGTGTATATCATTCCCTCTTAGATTTATCTAAGTCTGAGGGGGATGAATTCAGGTTCTCCGACAATGCAGTTTTACTGTTTATTTCTTCCTGTAATGTAACTTTTCCTTTAAGGATTTAGAAGCTATTCTATTTGATGAATATATGTTAAATACTGAAATTAATATGTAATCTATAGTGCTTTTGTAGCAAAATGGAGTTTCCTTGTTTATCTCTTTTATTAAGTTTGTTTTGTCTTTGCTTTGTCTGAGATCATAATTATTATTTCATATCTTTTTTATTTTATCTAATTAAAAGGAAATTTGTCCCAACCCTTCATTTTAATTTTATGTATATCTTTCTGTTTCATCTGTGTTTCTCATAAATAACATATTGGATTCTAGTTTCTAATTTATTGTGTAATTTTCTTCAATTTTATGGGTGAATTTATACCATTCACAATGACAGAATTGCTAACTGTTAAATCAGATGAAAAGGAGACTAAATTCCCACTATGTCTTTTCTTCCATTGTATAAACTCATTCTTGTGTGCTCCATTTGTTTGAGATTATTTCCTCTATTCTTCCTCTTTCTTCTGTCCTCTCCCAAGACATTCCTCTTTTTCTTCTGTTCTTTTTTTGAAATCATTCCAACATAATGGCATTATAGCAGGTTGTCTTTCTCTTAGATTCCCTTTAAGACCTCTATTATGACAAAGTTCTGAGGAGTTGCAAATATCATCCCCCCATATAAGAGTGTAAACATTTTTATTTGTATAGTTCCTAGTTATTTCTTACTCATGTTTCCTATTTTTCCTGGACATAACTTGTATTTATATATTTGTTTGCTTGTGGTCTTTTCCATTCAAATATAAGTTCCTTAAGGGTTGAGATTTTTTTTAACCTTTTTTTTTGGTGCCTTGTGTACTAGCACAGTGCTTGGTATTGTTCAATTGTTCCAGTAATGTCTGACTCTTTGGATTTTCATTTGGGGTTTTCTTGGCAAAGGACACTGTAGTGGTTTGTCATTTCCTTCTCCAAATCATTTTACATATGAGGAAAGTGAAGCAAATAAGTTTAGGTGACTTGATCAAGGGCACACATCTAGTAACTGAGTCTAGATTTGAAGCCAAGAGATAAGGTGCCTAATAAACTAGGCACCTTAGCCACTGAGCCACCTGGCTTCCCCATAGCTGCTTAATAGTGGATACATATAGTGGCTGCTAAATAAATATTTATTGATTGACTATGCAGGATACATCCCTGGCTACCAGCTCATACCATAGAATAAGAGTTTCTAGTTGTATACTCTGTTCCACTTTTGCAGGGGAAAATGATTTCCTATTTTGTCATGAAATACAGTTCTTCCTAAGTGACAGCTCTAATGTAGAGCCAAATGAAAAGTATCAGTTCAGGAATTTTTTCCCTTATATTATGGTTCCAGCTGCTTTTTAGCCTCCCAGAACTTCACCTAGAAGTCAGAAAGAAGCATAGCCCACACCTCTTCTCCAAATCAGTCTCTATCACAGAAATTAGGTTGAAGTAAGGCTATTCCCAATTTTCCTAGGAATCCAAGTTTGTGTCTCCCACCTAACCTGCTTCCTTTCCTAGAAGCTTGACAAAACAAAACAAATCAAATTCTGCATCTCCTTAGTTGTTTTTCAATTCCCCATAATTGCCCTGAAGGCAATTTGTGGATTTATTCAAATTACCTGAGGTTGTTCTGGCTGCATGTGAAGTCAATGATACTGGAAGACTATCAGGGAAGAGAAAATGAAAAAAAAATTCATGCTACATTTGTAATATTTTCTTCAATTCCATATATGCTATATAAAATACTACTAATCTTTCAAGGCCATAATTAGATATTATTTCCTCCCTGAAATGGATCCTATATTTCCCTCTATTTCTCTATTTTTAGAGACTACAGCATTTATTGCAGGCAAGAATGCTAAACAAAGATTAGCAATTTTGCTACTGATGTATGGATAATACAGATAGAAATTTAAAACCTTTGTTTTAAGGCAGAAGATTTCATCTAGCTCTTGGGTTGATTTCCATTCTAGACAGGAGAATTATGGGACTGAGAGAAGCCTCATTACCTGGGCATTGCAGCAACTTTATAGTTATGTTAAGTAGAATTTCTAAAATGGTTTGAGATTCATAGGCAGAAATTTAACAAGAGGAATTTTCTAACTTCAAGTCAGAAGTCCCTAAGGTCAGAGACTAAAAGAATAGTACATAGTTAAGTTAAAAGAAATGACTTTACTGCAGTCTGAGAGTCTCTGATAATTTTTTCAGGTGCCCTGGCTGGATGTAGCCTTATATAATGCAGAATAAAATAGCTTTGGCCACTTTCTCTCTTATTCCCTTCATGTGAAGAAGGTTATTGGCTCCTGTATCTACTTAGATAGTAGTGAAGAAGAGACATTGTCTAAAAGTAGTTGGAGAATGGGGCAGCCAGGTAGTCAAGTGGGCTTGGAGTCAGGAAACACATTTTTCTAAGATCCAATTTTATCTCAGACACTATGCTGTGTGTCTCTGGGCATGTTATTTAATTCTGCTTGACTCAATTTCCTCATCTGTAAAATGAGCTGGAGAAGGAAATTGCAAACTGTTTTAGTATCTTTGCTAAGAAAACTCCAAATAAGGTTATAAAGAGATGGACGCATCTAAAAAAAATGACTGAACAACTCAATTTGGAGAATAGTAGATAGTGCAAAGGCACCATATCAAACCCCAAAGCAAGAGATCAGTGAAATCTACAATGAATGTGTGCTGGATAATTAATAATTACAAAATAAACTGAGGAAACAATCTGAGCTATATATTTTTCTCAATAGTATGTTATTTTTCAAATACATGTAAAGATAGTTTTCAACATTCAGTTTTATAAGACTGTTTCAAATTTTTATTTTTCCCTTTTTCCCTTCCTCCTCCCCAAGATAGCAAGCAATCTAATATGTTAAATATGTACAATTCTTTTAAACATATTTCCATATTTGTCATGTTGTGCAAGAAAAATCAGACCAAAAGGGAAAAACCCATGACAAAGAAAAACAAATAAAGGTGAATACTGTTTTGATCCACATTCAGTGTCCTTTGTTCCGTTTCTTGATGTAGATGACATTTTTCCATCCCAAGTTTATTGGAATTGCCTTATATAATCTCATTATTGAGAAGAGCCAAGTCGATCTATAGTTGATTATCACATATTCTTGTTACTGTGTACAATGTTCTCATTCTGTTCATCTCACTCAGTTCATGGGAGACTTTCCAGGCTTTTCTGAAATCAGCGTGCTCACCATTTCTTAATAGAATAATAGTATTTTCTTACATTCATAGACCATAACTTATGCAGCCATTCCCCAATTGATGGACATCCATTCAATTTTCCAGTTCCTGGATACTACAAAAAGAGCTGCTACAAACATTTTTGCATATTTGGGTCCTTTTCCTTCTTTTATGATCTCTTTGGGATACAGACCTGGTAGTGAGATTGCTGGAACAAAGGATATATGCACAGTTTTATAGCCCTTTGGGCATATTTCCAAATTTGAGCTATATATTTTATTTTATTTCATTTTTGCTGAGGCAATTGGGGTTAAGTGACTTGCCCAGGATCACACAGCTAGGAAGCATTAGGAGTTTGAAGACAGATTTAAACTCAGGTCCTCCTGACTTCAGGGCTGGTGCTCTATCTACCTAGCTGCCCTTGAGCAATAAGTAAGTTAATGGACTTCCTAGTTGGTCCAAAGACCTGAATACAGAGTGAAGCAAAATTTTCAGTTTTAAAAATAGGTAATGAAATAAAACCAATTAATTAAAAAAAACCTAACCAGGATACAAAATTAGATAGTCTGATTTCTAATTGAAAGAAAGATTAGGGACTCTCCAAGATGGGGAGAGGAGAGCAAATAGCTTCAATTTCCTGAAATCATAAAAGGAAGAATCTCAATCCTTACAAGTGTCTATATTTAATCAAAGGAATATGAAGACAATAGCAGATTTACCAGTCTGTATCCACTCTTCGGATAAGACATGTGAGTTGTTTGAGATATATAATTGTGAGAAAACTCCTTTAATAAGTCTTTAAATTTGACTGGATTTCTATTAAATATAATCTATGTTTTTAGTTAAGGGTCTTTAAGCAACAAGTATAAGTGCTCCAACTTCCCAACCACACAGGACTAGGTTCAAACAGTACAATAAAGTTTTCTTGCAATTCCCCTAATTGAATAAAGTTTTCTCCCAAGGCATACATTGACTAGACCTATAATTGAATAGAAAGGAAACTGAGCTAGTACCAGAATTGAATCACAAGATGAAGTCACTGAAGTTCACTCAATTCCAACATGGATTTTACACATAAAATTGTATTGATCATTGTAAATATTTGTCTGGTAATTTTGAAAGACAGAAGGATTCATTTCATAGTTAGACATGCATGAAATTTTTTTAAGCGAGTCTTTTGCCAGATACAGTGTTTAGGTAAAGATAAAAACAGTAAGGAATATGTAAAAGCTGTAAATTTCTAAAGTCTCAGATGAATTTGGGGGTCCTAATTTGGTGTTATTTTTTGGTTCTATTGATAACAGGATCAGAACCTATATAAGGCTTGAGCTGGTTTTCATTGCATGAACTATTTATCAGAAAACCAAATTTGAGAGATTGCCCTAAATTGCATTATCTTGTTATTAGCAAATTTTATCTAGGAGTCTCTACAAGTGATTTGGAACCAAAGAAGCATAGTCCCCTTCAGAACTGCCCTGAGAATGAAGTCTATTCCAGAATGTCCAAAAGAAGATAAAAACCTACTTTGCCTATTCCTAGACCCAGAAAAAGAGTTTGTGAGACAAATCCTTTTTAAAAGAGGAAACCATTAAGATATAGGTTTTTCTTTTCTTTTCTTTCTTTTC
>JAJPUD010005563.1:79242-126299 GCA_023553655.1 Myrmecobius fasciatus
TTTTTTTTTTTTTTTTTTTTTTTTTTTTTTTTTTTTTTTACTAATTTCAAATACTTTTAGAAGACGTGCAGTGAGTGGCTTATGTTCCTGTTGAAATATAAGAGTGAGTTTGTGGCTATCCCAACCTTGTTAACCCAAGATCTCCAAAGAAGATTTTAAAATTGCATGGTTTCTTATGGTATTCTGTTCTTTACAAATTGCCCCAATCTGACCAAATTGCAAAAGTATGTTTTTGTTCTTTAAAGGCACATTTTATCAAAGTCTCTCTCTCTATATTGGCCTTAAATGCCAATTTCTCTACAGTGATCTTAAATCTTTCTACCTCTTTGCCTCATATTATATCCCATCATAAGTCTCATAGTTAAAAAGCCTTGATAAAGTGTTTGTCCTACCACTTAGTGATTCATTAAGAGCATTTCATCTCAAAATAAAGGGGGATGAGAAAAATATTTATTTACTATTGTATTAATAGCCTATTATTAAATTCAGATCTGTTTTTCAATACTTTTATTTCCTCATTCCTCATCTTCTTTTGATCAGTCAGTCATTTTCTGAGGGTATGGCTAATAGAAGAAATTACCTTAATCTTTGGAATACATGCTTCTCTATTTTGGGTAATACCCCACCTAATTAAGAAGCTTTACTTCTGTTTGAAGTATAAACAAAATTTAATCCAGATAAATTTTTGCCCTGAGGGATTAAGCCCAAATCCTTGCATCCCTCCATTGGAGTTTAGAGTGACCCAGCTAATGAAGGAGAAAACTAACTAGAGTAGTCTAGATGTAAATGGATTTCCCTGTCCAGATTTCTGATGGCAGCAGTGTCTCAGACTGAAGAATTTCAGTCCATCTCCTCATTTAAATGTCTACCAATCAGGGTTGATTTCTCCTATCGGGGCATTCCCTTAAAAAAAAAAATTCAAGGCATTCACCATCTCCAGTGGGTGTCTTTGATTACTGAAAGAAACCACTGACCATTAATTTTTAGCTAGCCTAATTAATAAATTTATTCTTAATTACCCAGAAAGTATGTCTCTCAGGCTCTTCATTTATCTCAGGGGGTGTTATATATAAAGCCTACTTACATCCAGTCTACAGGTAAATCAATGCTTCTTTTGTGAGACTAAATTATAACATAAGAGGGCATATAAAGGAAGAAAAGAAGTAGTGGAATAGAAAGGAGTAAGTGATATACTTTTGGAAAGATTCCTTTCCAAAAAGGATTCTCTCACTTTGTTCATTGTCCATCTTTTTCTATTTACTGTAGACAATCATTCTTTGATATATGATCCCCATAACTATTTGTTCTCTCTCCTTTCTCTATATTCTTCATGTAATCAAAGCTTTCAAGGTATTTATTTTAAATGCTCCCCTCTTGGCACTTTCTGCCACTGTTTTGTAGGGCTTAACCCATATATTCCTCTTTCTCATTGTGCTTCTCTTCCAGAAAAAAACCCAATTATTACAGGGGTCAGAAAGGTCACCACTCCAAAGTAGGGCCCCTTTCCCACTAAGTTGCTGATTATCCACCACTGATATCTACCCTCTCTTGTTGATTTTTCCTACATTTGTCTGGAAATCACCTTCCTGTGTCCATGCTCTCCTAATTCTCCAGGTGCCAGTTGCTCTAAGGAGTTCCATTGCTTTCCTCCCAATATAGGACAAGTAGACCTTTCAAATATTAAATCATCCAGGTTTTATCCAATGTAAAGTTCTCATCTCTCTTTCGTGACCATGTCTCAATCCACAAAAACATTCATCAATGGAACTTCTTTCCATCTTCAAAGTAACACCTCCGGCCAGCTAGATGGCACAATGGAGGGAGCACTGTGACCTGGAGTCAGGAGCACTTGAGTTCAAATCCAGTTGTGTGAACTTGGGCAGGCCACTTAACTCCAATTGCCTCCTACCCCCTCCCCCAAACAAAACAAAAAAGTAAAAAGTCTCCTTTTACCCTCTAACACTAAAATCTTTCCCTCCTCAACCTTACTCACTCCCCTATAGATTTTTATCTTTCTGAAACTACGGCAATTAGCATACCTTTATTTTTAACCTTGCTCCCTCATATCCATCTATGTTAGTTTGATCTATCTACTCTACCATTAGTGTTTTATCCTCTAAAGTTCCCATACTATTATTAACAAAATACCCATAAAATTAGATTTGTTGGTCCCCCATGAAATTACATATTTTTTTTTATTTAATCATATCAACACAAGCCAGTTTCCTTCAACAGAATCAATCAACCATTTATTAAGTCCCTATTATGTTATAGGCCCTATGTTAGGCACTGACATCTAGGTTCTTTGATGCCCCCTAATCTTTATAACTCTATTTCCTAGCACAGATAGTGGCAGTGAGGTGTTTGATGACTCAAATGTTTGGATTTGTAGCCAGGAATTTTTGAATTCAAATCTTGCTTCAAACACATGTTAACTGTGTGACCCTTAAGTCTTTCAGCCTTGGTTACCTTATTTGAAAAAGAGAGATAACAATAGCATCTATTTCACAAAATTGTTGTGAAGAACAAATGAAATAATATGTAGACCTCTTTGGAAATCTTGAAGTATTACATAAAGGTCAGTGATGCTATTGATAATGATGATGAAGATGTGAATTCTCCAAACCCAAGTCCAGTGACCTCTCAGCTTCATTCATTCATTCATTCATTCATTCATTCATTTATTTATTTATTTATTTATTTATTTATTTATTTATTTGTCTATTTATCTATCTATCTATCTATCTATCTATTTATTTATTTAAAGCTTTTTATTTGTATGACATGTATATGGGTAGTTTCCCAACATTGATCTTTACAAAGCTTTCCATTACAAATTTTACCCCCAGTCCCCTCCCCTCCCCTAGATGGCAGGAAGTCCACTACATGTTAATAATGTTGAAATGCTTGAGAAGTTATGCAAGAAAAATCCTATCTACAAGAAAAAAAAAAGAATCAGAGAAAGGCAACACAATGCAAGCAAATGTCAATAGAGATCATGAAAATGTTATGTTGTGGTCCATATTTCATATCCCTCTCTCTGGGTGTATATGGTTTTCTTCAGTGAACAATTTAAACTGGTTTGAGACAATTCTTTGTTGCAGAGAGCCATGTCCATCAGAATTGATCATCATATAATATTGTTGTTGCTGTATATGATGATCTCCTGGTTCTGCTCGTTTCACTCAGCATCAGTTCATGCAAGTCCCTCCAGGCCTCTCTGAAATCATCCTGCTGGTCGTTTCTTACAGAGCAATAATATTCCATAACATTCATATACCATAATTTATTCAGCCACTCTCCAATTGATGGGCATCCCTTCAGTTTCCAGTTTCTAGACACTACAAAAAGGGCTGCCACAAACATTCCTGCACATGTGGGGCCCTTTCCTTCCTTTAAGATCTCTTTGGGATATAGGCCCAGTAGAAACATTGCTGGGTCAAAGGGTATGCACAGTTTGACAACTTTTTGAGCATAGCTCCAAATTGCTCTCCAGAATGGTTGGATCCGTTCACAGCTCCACCAACAATGTATTAGTGTCCCAGTTTTCCCACATCCCCTCCAACATTCATCGTTATCTTTTCCTGTCATTTTAGCCAATCTGACAGGGGTGTAGTGGTACCTCAGAATTGTCTTAATTTGCATTTCTCTGATCAATAGTGATTTGGAGCAACTTTTCATATGACTAGAGATGGTTTTAATTTCATCATCTGAAAATTGTCTGTTCATATCCCTTGACCACTTATCTATTGAAGAGTGGCTTGAATTCTTATATATATGAGACAATTCTCTATATATTTTAGAAATGAGGCCTTTATCAGAACCATTGAATGTAAAGATGATTTCCCAATTTGATGCTTCCCTCCTAATCTTGTCTGCATTTGTTTTGTTTGTACAGAAACTTTTAAACTTAATATAATCAAAATTATCCATCTTGTGTTCAATTAGGAGTTCCAGGTCTTCTTTGGACATAAATTTATTCCATCTCCACAGGTCTGAGAGATAAACTATATTACGTTCCTCTAACTTGCTTACAAAGTCCCTCTTTATATCTAGATCATGAACCCATTTAGATCTTATCTTGGTATGTGGTGTTAGGCATGGGACAAGCCCTAATTTCTTCCACACTAGTTTCCAATTTTCCCAGCAGTGTTTGCCGAATAGTGAGTATTTATACCAAAAGCTGGGGTCTTTGGGTTTATCAAACACTAGATTGTTAAGGTTATTGCTTAGATTGTCCTGATAACCTATCCTGTGCCACTGATCGACGGCTCTATTTCTCAGCCAGTACCAGACGGTTTTGATGACCGCTGCTTTATAATATAGTTTTAGATCTGGTATGGCAAGGCCACCTTCATCTGCCTTTTTTTTTTCATTAATCCCCTTGAGATCCTTGACCTTTTGTTCTTCCAAATGAACTTTGCTACTATTTTTTCTAGATCTGTAAAATAATTTCTTGGGAGTTTGATTGGTATGGCACTAAATAAGTAGATTAGTTTGGGTAGTACTGTCATTTTTATTATGTTCGCTCTGCCTACCCATGAGCACTTAATGTTTTTCCAATTGATTAGGTCTGATTTTATTTGTGTGGAAAGTGTTTTGTAATTTAGTTCGTATAGTTTCTGACTTTCCCTTGGCAGATAGATTCCCAAATATTTTATCCTATCATCTGCTATTTGGAATGGAATTTCTTTTTGCATCTCTTGCTGCTGAACTTTGTTGGTAATATATAAAAATGCTGATGATTTATGTGGATTAATTTTGAATCCTGCCACCTTGCTAAAGTTGTGAATTGTTTCTAGTAGTTTTTTAGTTGAGTCTCTAGGGTTCTCTAAGTATACCATCATGTCATCTGCAAAGAGTGATAATTTGGTTTCTTCATTACCTACTCTGATTCCTTTTATCTCTTTTTCTTCTCTTATTGCTAAAGCTAACATTTCTAATACAATATTGAATAGTAATGGTGACAGTGGGCAGCCTTGTTTCACTCCTGATCTTATTGGGAATGGTTTTAGTTTGTCTCCATTACATATGATGCTTGCTGATGGTTTTAAATAGATGCTACTGATCATTTTAAGGAAAAGCCCATTTATTCCTATACTCTCTAGTGTTTTTAATAGGAAAGGGTGTTGGATTTTATCAAATGCTTTTTCTGCATCTATTGAGATAATCATATGGTTTTTGTTAGTTTGGTTATTAATATAATTAATTATGCTGATAGTTTTCCTAATATTGAACCAGCCCTGCATCCCTGGTATAAATCCTACTTGGTCATAGTGTACTATCCTGGGGATGACTTTCTGTAATCTCATTGCTAAAATCTTATTTAAAATTTTTGCATCAATATTCATTAGGGAAATTGGTCTATAGTTTTCTTTCTCTGTTTTTACCCTACCTGGTTTAGCTATCAGCATCATATCGGTCTCATAGAAGGATTCTGGCAGTATACCTTCTGTCCCTAATTTCTCAAATAGTTTGTGTAGTATTGGAATCAATTGTTCTTTGAATGTTTGGTAGAATTCACATGTAAATCCATCTGGCCCTGGAGATTTTTTCTTAGGGAGTTGGTTAATGGCTTGTTCTGTTTCTTTTTCTAATATGGGACTATTTAAATAATTTATATCCTCTTCTGTTAACCTTGGCAATCTATATTTTTGTAGATATTCCTCCATTTCATTCAGATTATCAAACTTACTGGCATAAAGTTGGGCAAAGTAACTCCTAATTATTGCTTTAATTTCCTCTTCATTGGAGGAAAGTTCTCCCTTATCATTCTTGAGACTAACAATTAGATTTTCCTCTTTCCTTTTTCTTATCAAATTAACTAAAGGCTTATCTATTTTGTTGGTTTTTTCATAGAACCAACTCTTAGTTTTATTTATTAACTCAATAGTTTTCTTATTTTCAATTTTATTAATTTCTCCTTTTACTTTTAGAATTTCCAATTTGGTATTTAATTGAGGATTTTTAATTTGTTCTTTTTCTAGTTTTTTTAATAATAAGCCCAATTCATTGATCTTTTCTTTCTCTATTTTATGCAAGTAAGCATCTAGAGATATAAAATTGCCCCTTAAAACCGCTTTGCCTGTATCCCACAAATTTTGGTATGTTGTCTCCTTATTGTCATTCTCCTGGATGAAATTATTGATTGTGTCTATGATTTGCTCTTTCACCCATTCATTCTTCAGGATTAGATTATTTAATTTCCAATTACCTTTTGGTTTATTTTCTCCTGGCCTTATATTGCATGTGATTTTTATTGCATCATGATCTGAAAAGGATGCATTTACTATTTCTGCCTTTCTGCATTTGATTTTAAGGTTTTTATGCCCTAATACATGGTCAATTTTTGTATAGGTTCCATGGACTGCTGAGAAAAAAGTAAACTCCTTACTGTCTCCATTCAACTTTCTCCATAGATCTATCATACCTAACTTTTCTAACAATTGGTTTATCTCCCTAGTTTCTTTCCTGTTTATTTTGTGGTTTGATTTATCTAATTCTGAGAGAGCAAGGTTGAGATCCCCCACTAGTATCGTTTGGCTGTCTATTTCTTCTTGCATCTCTCTTAATTTCTCCCCTAGGAATTTGTGTGCTATTGCACTTGGTGCATATATATTTAGTATAGATATTGCTACATTATCTATGGTACCCTTTAATAAAATATAGTTTCCTTCCTTATCTCTTTTGATTAGATCTATCTTGGCTTTTACTTGATCTGAGATAAGGATTGCTACCCCTGCTTTTTTTTGTTCACCTGAAGCATAATATTTTCTGCTCCAGCCGTTTACCTTCATCCTATATGTGTCACTATGTTTTAAATGTGTTTCTTGTAGACAACATATTGTGGGATTCTGGTTTTTAATCCAGTCTGCTATCCGCTTCCGCTTTATGGGAGAGTTCATCCCATTCACATTCACAGTTAGAATAACTAATTCTTTATTTCCTGCCATCTTATTTACCCGTTATGTTTTCCCCTTTCCTTTCCCCTTTCTCCCTTCCCCCCTCCTCAGTACTTTGCTTTTGATGACCCTCTCCCCCAAACAATACTCTACCCTTTAGCTCCCCTCCCCCTGTTTTTATTCCTTTCCCCTGATTCTTCTATTTTCCCTTCTATTAGTTTGTCCCTTACTTTTCCTCCTTTCCCTCCCACTTCCCTCTAGCAACAGACAAGTTTCTATGTGAAATCGAATGTCTGATATACACTTTTAGAGCCCAACCTGATGAGAGTAAGATTTACACAGTGCTCATCTCCCTCCCCTCTTTCTCTCAATTATATTAGGTTTTCTTTGCCTCTTCAAGTGATTTTACCTTGTTTTTACCTCCTTTTTTTTTAGATCTTATTTTACCACTTTTTCCCTCTTTTCCCCAGTATGACAACGTTTTCTCCTCTAGTTCTCTTTTTCATATTATCAAAGTAATATTTAGTTAATTATACCCCCAAACTTTGAGTATCCCCCTAGTAAAAATAAAGTTCTCAAGAGTCCTTTCCTTTTTACCTTTTTATGCATCTCTTGAGTTCTGTGTTTGGGTGTCGAATTTTTTGTTCAGATCCGGTCTTTTCATTAGAAATAGGTGAAATTCACCTATATCATTGAATGACCATCTTCTTCCCTGGAGGATAATGCTCATTCTAGCTGGATAGGTTATTCTTGGCTGTAATCCAAGTTCCTTTGCCCTTCGAAATATCTGGTTCCAGGCCCTTCGATCCTTCAGTGTGGAAGCTTAGAGATCCTGTGTGATTCTAATTATTGATCCTCGGTATTTGAATTGTTTCTTTCTAGCTGCTAGCAGAATCTGTTCCTTGGTGCTATAGTCCTGAAATTTAGCCACGATATTCCTTGGGGTCTTAATTTTGGGGTCTCTTTCAGGAGGTGATCGGTGAATTCTTCCAATGGTGATTTTGCCCTTTGATTCTACAATCTCAGGGCAGTTGTCTTTCAGGATTTCCTGGAAGATAGTGTTTAGATTCTTTTTTTTATCATGGCTTTCAGAAAGTCCAATAATCCTTAGATTGTCTCTCCTAGATCTATTTTCTAAGTCAGTTGTTTTTCCTAGGAGATATTTCATATTTTCTTCTAATTTTTCATTTTTTTGTTTTTGTTTGACTGATTCTTCAAGTCTTAGTGAGTCATTCACTTGCATTTGTTCAATTCTTATTTTTAAAGTGTTGTTTTCTTCAGTTACCTTTTTAATCTCCTTTTGTAACTGGCCAATTTGTTCATTGCACTCTTTTTCCACTTCAGTAATTTTATTTTTCAATAAATTGGTGTCTTTTTCATATCTCTTTTGCAGGGCATCATATCCTTCTTGCAAGATACTGTATCCTTCTTGCACTGATTTCAGTTTATTTTCCCATTTATCCTCCAGCTCTCTTTTGAGGTTCTTTATGCAATCTTCCAGAAAGGCCTTTTGAAACGGGGACCAGTGATGGTCCTTGCTGTTTTTTTCTGGATTTTTGTCTAAAGAAACCTCTGTATCTAAGGTCGTTTCTTTGCCTTGGTAAAAGCTGTCTATGGTGAGCGCTCTCTTTTGCTTCTTCATCATTTTTTTTTTTTTTTTAGACAGGGTGGATATCTCTTTAAGATGGGGGAAAAAAAAAAAAAACCTCGGCTGAAGACGCTTTGCCCTGGGGCACTTCAGAGAGTTGACTTAAGGTGCTGGGCCGGTGGGGGCTAGGACTAAGTCCGAATTACTCCTTAAACAAGGCAAGTCTGCCAGAACACCTGCCCCCAATCAGGGCAGAGTGTCCCGAGTGCCTCAGATAAACTCCAGGTGTTTGGAATTTGGAGTTTGGAGTTTGGAATTTCTTCCAGGATGAGCTGAGCTGAGTCTCACCCTCACTTCCGGCCTGCACAGGGGTCGTCTATTTATCTCTCTGTCCGAGTCCGACTAACCTGATATGAAGTTCTCCAGAGAGCCGTGCCCAAATATTTCTGAGTTCGTTGACTTGAAGATCAGTTCAGAGGCTTATTTTATTGTTGATTTGAGAGAAGATCGGAGGAGAGGAAGAAAGTCACCTTTTCACTCTGCCATCTTGGCTCCGCCCCTCAGCTTCATTTATTGACTGTGGTTGAATATTCACTGAATATTCAGTTTATCCAGGACTGTGTTTGTACCTAGGAATTTTGTAACTTGGTGAAAATTCAATGGGTAGGGATAGGAGGATTCAGAGGAAAGTATGCTATTGTTGGATATAGCCAGACTAAGAGAGGAGCCCCATGAAAAGTCTGTTTTAGTTTTCCTATCATGTCTAATCAGAGTTTGGGAGACAAATCCTTTTTAAAAGAGAAAACCATTAAGTTATAGGGTTTTTTTTTAGTAGTTTAAAATATTTTTAGGAGACATGCAATGAGTGGCTTAATGTCATAATCAGATTATGTCCATACCAGATATGGAAGGCAGTATTAGGAAATGGATGGGACCATCAGTGATAACACCATTTTACATATGGATGGTGAACCAATGTCCTGGGGTAAAGCTCTAATTAAACCACCCCAATTAGCTTTGCATATTTGTGTAATATCTTCCTATTATACTTCTGGGTACTGTAAAGAATATACCTGTTAGATTTCTTGAAAGCAAGGACCATGTCTTATCTAAACTTTCATCTTCCCTAGAACATAGCATGGTGTTTTGCACATAGTGAACACATTAATGGCTATTCTTTTTTGGGTAAGGGAATAGATTATATCTGTCTCCAATTCTTGTGCCTTGGATGCCCGACACCTGCTAAACAAGGAGAACAAAGCTACTACAGCTGTTTGGTCACTAATGAGCTATTGTTAAAAGTGCTTCTTAAGCACTTTGCAAATACAGATGCTATGCAATGATCACATTTGATTTCTAGTCACTTAATGCTGTTAAACTTAGGCATTTTTTGTTTATCTTATATTTTCAAAGGTTTTCTTCCTCTTAGCAAGTTTGAAATTAATGAGGGTTCTGTAGAATCAAAGATTTTCTCTGGAATTTTGGAAAATAAACATTGTCCATGTGTTAGGGGAAAAAATGTATGGTTTAGTTAGAAAATCTGGGCTTCATTCCTAACTCTTATTACTTACATGCCTTATGTGTGACCTTTAACAATCCTTTTAAATCATTCTAATTCTTAAGCATAGTTTTGTAATAGTTCTTTGCATGTTTGCATTTTACATTATAATATCCAACAAATGTTGATTCTTATAACAAGGAAAGATGATTAACAAATCTTCATTTGGGATTATCTTCCCTTTTTATGAGGATATAATAATTTGTTAATTTATGTGACAATTTATGTTTTGATAACTATGAAAAAGTTAGAAAATATGGTTAGTAATATAGGAAGCTATACATATATATATGTTGTGTGAATATATATATATATAATATAAAATTAACTCATGATTCCAGGTTTAAGGCCAAAAGTGACCTCAGAGGCCATTTTACCTAATCTCTCATTTTGTAGATAATGAAACTCTATAATTAAAAGTATAGATTATTAAGAGAGGTGAAGGGACTTGTCTAAGAGGAAAAGACTTTCTCATGGTCACACAGTTAACATCAGAGGCAGAATCTGAAACCAGATCCTCTGACTTCAAAATAAAGGATTTTTTTCCAAAATATTACAGTCTTCTATATACAATATTATTTCTTATGAATAGGTCCCAAAATATTATTTCAAGCAAACAACTCATTATAGTTGACAGTAGTATATAGGTTCCTAATTCATCCTTTTGACAATCAGTATTCCCTGCTGTAGATGTTCACAATTTCTTGGTTTCTAGCATTTATGTGTGTGTGAAATCCATTATCCAAAGGATTCAGAATTTAAACATTATTTGAATCCAACTTTTTAGAAAAGTTTGATATGCTAAAGATACTTTATTTTTCTATTATAGGTTTCTGACTAAGAGGAAGGCAGGAAAACTCTCCAGATTAGTTATGTCTTTATTAGGTGGATCATTTTGTTTCTTAAGACCAAGGAATGTAAAGGTAGGAAATGATAAAACTAACGTTAGTTAGTGATTTGTTTTCTTTATTGTTTCTATGATGCTTGGTATGTTATAGAGCAAAGAACATTGGTTTTGGAGCCAGGAGAGTTCAAATTCTATCACTACTAAGTGACAAGCATCACATGGATAGATATGTAGATAATCATATACCTATAAATATGCATATTTAAAATGTCATACGTATAAACATCCTTGTGGAAATGATTGGTCCTATTGATATTCAGAAAAAACCCCCAGTAGTAGTAGTAGTCTATCACCACTACAATTCAAATTCTATCACTACTAAGCTAATAGTTAGAAGCTGTATGACTCCTTGGATTGAGTTCAAAAAATATTTTTAATACTAATTACCTATGTAAACATGGGCAATTAATTTAGCTGATTTAATTTTAATTCTTTCACCTATTAAAGGGGAACAATGATCACTTAGTACACTGAAGCCTTGGGAGAAGAGAATGGATGTAAAACATCTCATAAGTGTTTTCTCTAACAAGAGGCACTATAGAATAATGGAAAGGGCTGAAATTGGATTCAGGAATGACTTGCACTGTGAAGCTATAGATAAGTCAGTTATCCTCTCAGCTTCATATGTAAAATGACCCACCTGTAATAATCAGTGTAGTACCTACCTCATCAAATTTTTGTGAAGAACAAATGATATAATGCACAGAAAGTACTTTCATAATATAAGCCCTTGAGATTTTAAAGCTAAATAAGGGGAAAAAGACATGTGTAAATAACCAAAATGCAAATTAGTATACATTAAGGTCAAAATAAAAATTCAAATCAAGTTTTATGAAATATTTAAGGAGGAAAAACCATTTTGATCTGGAACAAGGCGAGAATCAGAAGAAGTTTCATAAAATAGGTACCATCTGAACTAAGAATTGAAGGAGAAGAAAAATTTCAGAAGATAGCAATGCAAAAAATTAGGGTGAGAGATTTCATTCTAGGCATGGGAACACAGTGATCAAAAATATGGAGATAGGAGAGAACACTTTGAAATCAATTGGGAAACAGTGAGACATCCAATTTGGCATAAACTGAATAACATGAAAAAGAATTTGCATAGATAGATTAAAATCAGCTTGTAGAGGACTTGGAAGATCAACTTAGGAAGTTTGACCTTTATCTAGTAGGCATTAGAGAACCAGTGAGCATTTTGGAATAAGGGAATTATATAATCACTGTGGGTTCATTGTTTTTCTTATTCTCTTTATGGCAAATGTACTTATTATTTTAGCTACTTCATTCCAAGTGTGTTGCTACTTCAGTTATTTTTGAAAGTTGTAAATATTTTTTTCTGAATATCAGTAGGACCAACCATTTCTATAAGGCTGTTTATATGTATGATATTTAAAATATACATATATATATTCACATGCATATGAATGTCTAGATATATATATAACCACACTTAATATTATATATGTATGTGTATATATGTATGTATATATACATAGATAATGTGTGTGTACACTTATCAACATGGATATCTCTATCAATTATTAAATCTTGTTTCAACTTTCACAATATCATATTTATCCTTATTTCTACTGAAATAGCTACAAACCTTCTTCAGGCCCTCATCATATTTCATCTGTACTGTTTCAAGAATTTTTAACTGGCTGCCCTGTCTCTCTCCACTCCAATCTTTTTCCCACTCAGTTGTCAAAATGAAAATTTTAAATTGTAGTACTTCCTGTGTTGACCCTCTACTCTCTATATTCCAGGTATTCTATATTACCTACAGAAACAAATATAAACTACTTTTGCATTTAAAGCTCCTTTTAGAATAACCTTTTCCAGCCATCTTATACTTGTCTTCCTTCATACACCTCGTGTTTTTATGTCTCTGCATTGGCTGTACTCTGTGATTATGTTTATGATGCTTTCCCTTCCTCACCTTTTACTTTTCAGTTTCCACATTCATTTAAATCTCAGTTCAAATTGCACCTTTTGCAGGAGGCATTTTCTACCTTCCTTTTCTTTCCCACATCCCATTTCTAGTGACTTCCCCTCCGAGAAAACCTCCTATCCTGTTTATCTTTTATATATTTATCTATTTATATGTTGTCTTCCCCATTAGAATGAGTTTCTTGAAGGCAGAGGATGTTTTTAACCTTTCTTTGTATCTCCAGTGTCTGGAACATTGATTGATTTATTAATGGATTTCTTACTTTGAAGTATAAACAGTATCTCATTTTGATCTTCAAAATAACCCTACAAGATAAGGTTTACAATATCATCAATTGTATTGTACTGGTTGGAAAAGAGATTCAAAAGTTTTAATAAAATTTCTTGTGATTCCATAAGCTGTTACAGACAAGATTTGAATTCATATCTTCTTGTTTTCAATACCCAGTAGTCTTTCCATAAAATCCTATCATTCCCCTCAAAAATAGACAACATGTGATGAATTGAAATAAAAATAAATATGAGTTTGTTTTCTAATCCTTTTTCTGACTGGCTCCTAGAAGAAAATAGGCCAGAAAAAAATGTAAAGACAACTATTTCTACTTCTTCTAAGTGTATTTTGTTTAAATGCACAATGGACTGATCTGAAAGCTACTGACACATTATTGGAATTCATTTGATACTATTAGGATGAAAATGATTTTTTTCTCATAATAATGTTTTTTGTTTATTTTTCAAGATACATGTAAAGACAGTTTTTAACATTCCCCTTGCAAAACCTTGCATTTCAAATACTCTCCCTTAGACAGTAAGTAATCCAATATAGGTTAGACATGTGCAATTTTTCTAAACTTATTTCTCACATTTAGTACACTGAACAAGGAAAATTAGATCAAAAGGGGAAAAAATGAGAAAGAAAAAAATCAAGCAAATAAAAAACAACAAATAAGGTGAAAATACTATGTTGTGATCTACCATCCCAAATCTATTGGAATTGCCTTGAATCACTTCATTGTTGACAAGAGCCAAGGCCCTCACAGTTGATCATCATATAATCATGTTGTTGCTGTGTACACTGTTCTCTTGGTTCTATTCACTTCAGTTAGCATCAGTTCATGTAAGTTTTCCTAAGCTTTTCTGAAATTAACCTGCTCAAGGGATAAAAATGATTAAGAATTTTAAATCAAAACCCAAATTCCATATAGTTGTTTAGAAAAACAAGAGGGTAGAGAAGTATATTCTTCCCAAAACTCTTCCATTATTAGAACATCTTCCTTAGAAATGTAAAGGTTGCTATTGGCACTGGCAGGGAGCTCCCATCATACTGAGATAAGGTGACAATGACTATAGATTACTTTTTCTGTTATTTGTTTTTTAATAGGGAGTCCCAGATTGTGAGATTGAGGGACTGGGAGGATGTTATTTCCTTGTACAATGATAGGAAAGGTAGGAAGCACAGGGTGAGGTGATTTAGGGTTTTGTTTTCATTATGTTTAGTTTATGATATCTCAAACTAGACAAACAGTAAGACAAGAAATCCTACTTTCTTGAAAAAAACAAATAGTTATTTATTTAGTTAGGAGAAGATTGGACCAGAATAATTTAGGATAGAAGAATCTAGGGATAAGGTAAGTATTACTTGAACATATATTTACAATAGAAGTAATTGAAAAAAAGACAACTTTGATTCATGCATTTCTAGGCATGGAACATGGGATTAGTAAAGGATAGAATATGTATATGGAAGAGTGAATAGTTCAGCCTATCTGGAATATATAGTATATGGAATTAAGCTTTGAGATAAAACTAGCATTATAGAATGGCATCAAATTGTAGAATACCCCAAATACCAGCAAACACATTTATATTTCACTTGTAAGTAATAAGAATTGACTCAACATTCCAAGAATCAATCTAGCTAAATACAGAGACCTTCATCATCACTAAACTTGGCCCTTGGAAATAATTTTTTTTTATTCAGGGTATTCCATGGAACAAAGAGATATATAAAATGGCTTTTGGCTGGTGCAGCCCCTTTCTGGTTCTGCAGTGAAAGTGGCAGAGTGATAATAAATGGGCTAAAGGGTGCTAGGAATCCCGCAAGTTTTAAACAGTTTATACATTTTTACTTATCTGTAGGTACCCTAAATATAAAATCTCTGTCCAATTACCAGTGATAGAACATGTTACTTGAGGAAGTCAATTTTGTTGATCATGACATTTTTGCTGTGATAGAAACTAGAAAACAAAGAGAAGCTGAAATTATGTGAAGAATGACTTTTTTAAAAAAAATCATTTTCAATTGTATCTGACATTTTGTTCCCTTTAGTGTTCTCCTTTTAAAGATACTGGAGGGGTTTGCCATTTTCTTTTCAAGCTGATTCATAGATGAGGAACTGAGGCAAACAGGGTTAAGTGATTTGCCCAGGGCAGTGACAATTTGCTTTTTTTTGGGGGGGGACAGTACAGAATTTAGATTAGAATCAGGGTAGAAAAGCAACTTATGATGGATGGTTATGTCCTTCAGATGTGCTGGTTTACAAAATTTTGCTGTTATATTGGGTATGGAATATTACATGGATGAAATACCTTATTTCCTGGATGAGATCTAAATATCATTCAAAGGAATTTAAACGGTTGTCTACAACAACAACAACAACAACAAGACCCAACCCAATTTGATGAAGAATTTCTATGTCTCAATCATAACATATTATTTCTTAGAGAAGCTATGTAGATTCTCTCTTATCATTATAGTATATTGTATTGTATCATATTTGAAATTTATTATTACATGTGTAGATGAATAGATAAAAATAAAATAAAATAAATAGATAAAATAAAAAAAAATAATTTAAATAAAAATAAAAATAAAGAGATAAAAATTTAAAAAAATATATTATGATCATAACATATATTGTTCTCATAATGTGAATATAATATGTGCACAGGAGTATAGTGCATATTCTGGGAAGACTGGTGTGAAAGCCACCAAACTCTTCTGTTTTCTACCTTTCATGTCTACGATCCACCAACTCCAACCTGTAGCTCCAAGAAGCTGTAGTATGTGTAGCAGTCACAAGCTCATAAACCATTTTAACAAATAGACTAAACCAGATTAAGAATAACTAAGGGTTCAGACCTTCCTCTGTAGAATGGGTAAATGAAAACGATCTTTTCCAAAGTCCATGAAAGCTGCTGAAGTAAGCAAGCACTGAGTTGCTCTTAGAGCTTGGTTAGACACTGAAGGTATTAAAGTCATCCACTTGAGCCATCACCAGTCATCTTGATTTTTGTTTTGCTGGTAGACTTTGATGACTCCAGAACAGAGAAATGCTGATGATTTCACGCAACTCTGCCTCACTTAAATTCAATTTATGCACAAATCAAAAGATATCACCCATTCCATTTTTGCCTACCTCAAAGTCCTGAAATGACAGGCAAGTGATGAAGTAGCAATTTTGGAAACACTGGGAGCTATGATCACAACCCTGCCTATAGGTTTCCCAGGACACACAGCCTGTAAGTATCTGATGCCAGATTTCAACTTCAAAAAATGAGTCTCCCGACACCAGGCTTGGCACTGTATCCACTCATTGTGTCACATAGATTTCCAGATCATAGTATATCATTAAAGAAATGTATGATCAAAAAAGAAAGTTGGCTAGTCTTGCATGAAGGTGAGGAATAGGCTGTCCATGGGCTCCTCTGCTATTCTTGCTATTAGGGAAGTCACAGTAGAGTGAGTAGTCTGCTTAAGTTGCCCAGTGTGGACAGACTTTTTTATGATTGAAGGAAAATCCACATTGATGAGCTTGCAGATTTAGTTCAGCATATGAATCAATAAGGAGCCTTTAAATGGATTTAAGCAGACAATAGAAACAAATAAATCTATAGATAATCTGGCAATTGCATGATGAATCAATCTGAAAGCTTAAAGGACTCATCTTGTCTAATTCTTTCATCTTGTAGATAAGGAAACTGAGGCTGACAGAAAGGATATTTCTTGATCTAGAACTACACATGTAGAAGGGACTCATTTTCCTTGTTCTTTCTCATCTCTTTTTCCAAGATAATCAAGAGATTCTTTTTCTTTAAACAACCATCTCTAAATCCTCACAACAGTTTATTTAACATTTATTTATTTATTTCCTTATAAATATATTTCTCTCTTTGTTTCTGTTTCTCTCCATCTTCCCCCTCCATACCTTCTCTTACCAATATTGCACTTGAAACTTGAAGAGTTAATTAGTTCCAGAATTAAAGATGACTTCGGAAGTTTGAGTTGGTTTTTTGGAAGTGTCCACAAGTGTGGTGTTGCTAATCCCTCTCTAATTGAAGGACTAGATGATCTGATTTTGGAGAAGAAAGTGAGGATGTCCAGCCAAAGCAGGACCAAAGATTTAGATCTGAAAGGGATATCAGAGGCTGACCACTTCATTTTTATAGATGAAGAAATTAAGGCATAGAAAGAAGCAGTTAAATGGTTCTATGGATAGATTGTTTGTTTAGGAGTCAGGAAAACCTTAGTTAAAATACTGCCAGTACACTTGGTAACTGAGAATTAATGTTAATCAACCATTTTCTGATTCAGTTTCTTCAATTGTAAAATGGAGACCATGATATAATATTTTTAAAGCACTTAGCATCGTGCTTGAAATATGGAAGGTGCTTAATAAATGTTTGTTTCCTTCTTCCCTTAGAAAATTTAAGTGATTTGCCCAAGGTCACACAAATATTAAAAGATATGAATTCAAACCCAAATCTTCTGACTGAACATCCAGTATTCTTTTTAGTGCAAGACCTACCACCTAAATGTGCAATTCTATGATACTATGATTTTTTTAGTGGCCTTCCAGGCTACCTTCCTCTATAGTCATCTTTGAGCAGAAAACTTGAGTTTTACCACTTACTATCTATGTAATATTGATGAGTCACAATATTTTTCTGATTCTTCATCTGTTTAATGGGAATACCGCTAAATTGTGAGGATAAAATGAGTAACATAAAATTTGTAAATCTTAAAATAATATATAAATATAAGCCATTATTATTTTGACAAGATGAATGAAAATCCAAGACAGAGGATACCTTACAGATTAATAAAAATCAGACCAGGGAGTTCACCAGATTCCTAGATTTCAGTCACTAATATATGCACAAACACATAGACACATACACTACACACATATGACATTATAAGACACATAATCACTTCAGCCTGATATGGCAGTTTGATAAAGTTGTTCTGATTACTAGTGTGGTCTAAAGTTAAGAAGCAGCAATTCCTATGTCTACACATACTTTTTGCCTTTGCTAAACTTCACAGATTCCCCGGTTGCCTGGTTACAGCATGGCTCCATTATGTGCTTCTCATCACTGAAGCAATTCTCTTAACACCTTAATCCTTTGATCTATTATCTTTCTCTTTCCCCTTTTCTTTAGTGTCCCTGCCTACTGGGAAAGTGTGCCTAGCAGCATGATACACACACAGTTAGCTGTGAAGGATATAAAAGTTGCATTACAGATTGTAACAGGGTATAAGAGACAATCTTTTCACAAAAGCTTGGCAAAGGTTAACAGGCTTTTGCAATCAATTCCAACTTTATTTTCTAGTTCACTCTACCACTTCATCCTTTAGAGTAATATCAGAGCTCTTTCTTCTAGCTATATTGGTCCCTGAGGAAATAAGGTCCTTTCCATCTGGACCAATGTCTGTCAACCCCTTAGTTTACAAGTCCAGATAATCACCTAAATCCAGTTTGGGGCTTTTCTGGATTCTATGCACAGAATTCTCCTGAATCAGTCTCTTCCTTTTTTAGTATATGACTTAAAACCATGCCCTAAAAAATTCCTCTGTCCTACTTTTTCAAAACACCATTAGGTTTTCTGTTATATTGATTCTGAAATGTTTGGCCTTAGTGCCATTTAAAACCCTTTGTTGTTTCATATTTCTGCTTGCTTCTACTCATATTCCCAGCCTAGGTGGGTAGCAGGGTCTCTTATCTAGATTTCCAGGAATAAATATATTCTCAGTACAAATATTAGCTTATTTATGATTTGAATTGTAATTGAAATTCTTAAGCTTCACTCAGAATAAAGTTACTTTCAATCCACATGTGATTTTGGGGAAAGGTTTTTGCCAAACCAGTTTTAAGAGAATTAATTTAAAAGAGGTATTAAGAGATGCTGGATTTTGAAAAGGAGATTCTTGTAATCATATAGAAATCATTACTGCCACTGGGTGGTAAGTTAAATGGAATAAATAGAGATTGGTTTAATAGTCTTTTGTTTTGGTTTTGTTATTTTAATAAACAAGCTGCAAACCCAGCTTTGTTTTGTATCAAGATGGATTTGCTGGCCTCAAAGCCTATATGAAAGCTTGATATTGCTGCTGTCTATTTTTATGTCTCCTTTCCCACAGAGCTTATTCCTTGGACAAAGAGTTCTCAAAGCCCTTCATAAATCACCAGATGAATTGTCAGACATCACATCCTAGGACTGGAGATGATTATGATCGAGGCCTTTTTTGTTTTCTCTGGTCCTTGACATCTAGTTTAACTTTTTGGCCATCATCAATCAATCAACAAACCTTTATCACTCCACTACTATGGGTTAAAAGCTAGGGGGAAAAGATTATTTTAAAAATAGGTTTATAATCTATCAAGAACAGATATAAATATATACAGAATGAATTAAGATAAATGCAAAGTGGTTGCATTTATTTATTTTTATATTTTTACTCTGAACTTCAAGCACCCGAAAGAGAGCATTTCCCTATACATAGCACAAATAACAAAAAAGGATACCATGGATATCTATTGATTTTTGCTTGCTTTTTAAATATATATAATAAAATGAAAGCAGCTTTTGGCACAGAGAATAGAGCACTAGACTGGAGTCAGGAAGACCCTATTTCAAATCTGGTCTCAGAAAGTTGCCAGCTATGTGGCTCTGGGTAAGAGCCATTTAACTTCTGTTTGACTCAATTTCCTGAATTGCAAAATAGGAACAATAATCCATATATAGCTAAATTGTATTTAATTTAACAATTTAAATTATTAAGGATTAAATGAGATAATAGTTGCACAAAGTGCTTAGCACAGTGCTTAGCACATAGTAGAGGCTATATTAATTCTCCCAAAATCCATTCTACCACATACTTTCCAAACCGTCCTATTTATATTCCTTTTGAATTCTGTTCTGTTCTTTGCATTAAAAAATTGTTGGTGCTCATTGGTTAATCACTATTCCTAATTTCTCTAACTCCCCTACTCTTCAATTTAAAAAAATAGAGAATGCTGCTATTCTTTCAGATATTCTTACTTTGTATCTGTTTTACTTCATAACATATCAGTTCATATCATTCAGAATTCCCTGAAAGCATTACATTGATATACAATTTGTTTAGTCATTGCTCTATTATTCAAGATATAATCTAAGGCAGTTCCTTCAATTTTAGTCATTTGCTTAACTTTCTCTCCTTCCAGTGATCCCCTCAGGATAAGGAAGTTTGTTTTATTTTGTCACTGTTCTTTACCTGGTATTATCCTTTATTCAACAGACAGTTTATTCCAAACTGTGTATATGTTTAACTCTCTTTTGCCCATTTCAGATAAGACTAAAGTTATTTTCCTTTTGACCACTCCTCTTATTTGAAATAGCCCCCAAAGCACTCTAATTATTGTTCTTCCTGCTTTAATTCATGGTCTCATATACACACACATACATATACACAGCTTCTAAAGTGATTTTCCTAAAATCATCTAACCATGTAACTCAACAAATTCTAGGAGTTCCCTTTCACTTCTAGAAGAAAATATAAATTCCTCTGATTGACATGTAAAGTCCTTTACAATTTAGCATTTACTCAATTTAAATTTTAAAAATTTTAAAAATATTATTAAAGAAGATAACTTTTTATTTTTATTGCTCTTTATTTCTTTTCATGTTCCAGTCAAGCTGGTCTTACTCTTTTTCATACCTGACCCAAAATGTCCAGTCTCTTTGTCTTTACATTGGTTGTCTCTTATACTTAGAATGCCATTTCTCCTTACCTTTTAGAATTCCTTATTTCTTTCCAGACTCAACTCACACACCAGTTTCTACCTAAAACCTTTCTTAGCCACAGGACTCCTAATAGTCCACACTATGAACTAAATTCTAAGGCATTTGACTTTGGGGATTCCAATACTACAAGAGTTGAAGTATAGGTTAAATCAGAAATTAGTACAAGACAGATGTGTTCTTATTGCATGAGTGGGATGTGAAATGTGCTTGAAGAGCAACCCACTGAACAGATTTCACTGGTTCCTGCCTATTCATGGAAATTTCTTTGAGGATTCCTCTATTTATGATGAAATATTTCAGAAACCACCTTAAAGAAATTCTGGTTGTGGGAATCATTGAATAATTCAGTAGCCCTTTATACATCATCCATAATGAGGATGCCTGAGAAAAATGGAAAGATCTGGATGTATCTAGATTGTTATACTTTGAGCAAAAGAACTAAGGTAGATGATACAATATCATGGGTATAAAATACACTATTATTTCTAGGCAAACAATAGTTTTCAGTTTTGGACTTTCATAGTGAATACAATCAAATTTCCATGTCGGAGGAAGACAAAGAAAAAATTGCTTTCATCTTTCCAGATGGATTCTACCAGTTTGAGCAAATGACCCAACATATTTTAGGGGCACCAGCCACTTTTGAAAGAGTGATGGAGAACAGAAAAATCATCCTGAAACCTATTTACAGATAAATATTTAAATAAGTAAAAAAAGGCTTTAAAGACTTAAATCAGCTGCCTTATCCATGCTCAGGTATTGACTCGGGAAAACCTTTTGTTTTCTAAGCAAATGCAGGCCTGGAAAGTTTAGGAGCTATCTGCCTTGAGAACATTGGTCATATCTTTTCCTTAAAATAGTCGGTAGCATCTATTTAAAACCATCAGCTAGCATCATATATAATGGTGATAAACTGGAACCATTCCCAATAAGATCAGGGGTGAAACAAGGTTGCCCACTATCACGTTACTATTCAATATTGTATTAGAAATGCTAGCCTTGGCAATAAGACGAGAAAAAGAGATTAAAGGAATTAGAGTAGGTGATGAGGAAACCACTCTTTGCAGATGATATGATGGTCTACTTAGAGAACCCTAGAGAATCAACTAAAAAACTATTAGAATTAATCCACAAGTTTAGCAAAGTTGCAGGATACAAAATAAATCCGCATAAATCATCAGCATTTTTATACATCACCAACAAAATGCAACAGCAAGAGATACAAACAGAAATTCCATTCCAAATAACTATCGATAGTATAAAATATTTGGGAATATATCTGCCAAGGGAAAGTCAGGATCTATATGAGCAAAACTACAAAACACTCTCCACACAAATAAAGTCAGATCTAAACAATTGGAAAAACATCAAGTGCTCTTGGATAGGTCGAGCGAATATAATAAAGATGGCAATACTACCTAAACTAATCTATCTATTTAGTGCTATACCAATCAAACTCCCAAGAGATTATTTAACTGACCTAGAAAAAATAACAACAAAATTCATCTGGAAAAACAAAAGGTCAAGAATTTCAAGGGAATTAATGAAAAAAAATGCAAATGAGGGTGGCCTAGCTGCACCAGATCTAAAACTATATTATAAAGCAGTGGTCACCAAAACCACTTGGTACTGGATAAGAAATAGAGTAGTGGATCAGTGGAATAGGTTAGGTTCACAGGACAAAATACTCAATGACAATAGTAATCTAGTGTTTGATAAACCCAAAGACCCCAGTTTTGGGGATAAAAACTCACTATTTGACAAAAATTGCTGGGATCATTGGAAACTAGTATGGAAGAAATTAGGCATTGACCCACACCTAACACCATATACCAAGATAAGGTCAAAATGGATTCATGACCTAGGCATAAAGAATGATATTATAAACAAATTAGAACAATGTAGGATGGTTTACCTCTCAGACCTGTGGAGGGGGAAGGAATTTGTGACCAAAGAAGAACTAAAGGTCATCATTAATCACAAAATAAATAAGTTTGACTGTATCAAGTTAAAAAGTTTTTGTACAAACAAAATGAATACAGACAAGATTAGAAGGGTAGCAGTAAACTGGGAAAATATTTTTACATCCAAAGGTTCTGATAAAGGCCTCATTTCTAAAATATATAGAGAATTGACTCAAATATATAAGAATTCAAGCCATTCTCCAATGGATAAATGGCCAAAAGATATGAACAGACAATTTTCAGACGAAGAAATTGAAACTATTTCTGGTTACATGAAAAAGTGCTCCAAGTCACTATTGATCAGAGAAATGCAAATTAAGACAACTCTGAGATACCACTACACACCTGTCAGATTGGCTAAAATGACAGGAAATGATAATGATAACTGTTGGAGGGGATGTGGGAAAACTGGGACACTGATACATTGTTGGTGGAACTGTGAACGGATCCAACCATTCTGGAGAGCAATTTGGAGCTATGCTCAAAAAGTTATCAAACTGTGCATACCCTTTGACCCAGCAGTGTTTCTACTGGGCCTATATCCCAAAGAGATTTTAAAGGAGGGAAAGGGACCCACATGTGCAAAAATGTTTGTGGCAGCCCTTTTTGTAGTGGTAAGAAACTGGAAATTGAAAGGATGCCCATCAATTGGAGAATGGCTGAATAAATTATGGTATATGAATGTTATGGAATATTATTGTTCTGTAAGAAACTACCAAGAGGAGGATTTCAGAGAGGCCTGGAGAGACTTGCATGAACTGATGCTGAGTGAAATGAACAGAACCAGGAGAACATTATACACAGCAACAAGACCATACAATGATCAATTTTGATCAACAATGATGTGATTCAAACGAGTTGTTCAGCGATGAAGATAGTCATATACATCCAGAGAGAGGCCTGTGGGAACTGAGTGTGAACCACAACACAGCATTTTAACGCTTTCTGTGAATATTTCCATGCATTTTGTTTTCCTTCTTAGGTTGTTTTTTCTTCTTCTCTTTCTGGATCTGGTGTTTCTTGTGCAGTGAGATAGCTGTATAGATATGTATACATGTATTGTATTTGTCATATAGTTTATCCTATTTGGCATGTATTGGATTGCCTGTCATCTGGGGGTAGGGAGTGGGTGGAAGGAGGGGAAAAGCTTGGGAAAGGGAAGTTTTTGCAAAGGTCGATGTGGAGGGGTCGCTCAAGTGTTTTGTAAATAAAAGGCTTTATATAAAAAAAATTAAAAAATAGAGAACAATGGTCATATGAAGCCAATTGCAGTTATCAGAGATGTGATTGACAATGAGTATCACTATTTCTTAAAATTTCTTTCTTTTTTTTTTTTTTTTTGCTGAGGCAATTAGGGTTAAGTGACTTGCTCAGGGTCACACAGCTAGGGAATGTTAAGTGTCTGAGACCAGATTTGAATTCAGGTCCTCCTGACTTCAGGGCTGGTGTTCTATCCACTACAGCAACTAGTTGCCCCTCTTAAAGTTTTTTTTTAATAGGAGATAAGCACTTTATATATTTTTTTATGTTTCTCACAAGGATTTGAAACATGGTGCCTCATCTGTCAATATTTACAAGATAACCATCAAAACATAACCATGGTTTAATTCTTAAAAGAGATGCTTTGAAAATATGTTTAGGGCTTCCAAAGTTTAAAGGTAGTAAAGAGAAGAGTTGTTGTTGACAGAATGGCAAACAAATGCAAGAAATAATAAATAAAGTCTAATGGGTCTTCAGTTCTCTGAGGGAAATGATGTTCTATTTGGTAGAGTGATTGCTATAGCCAGAAAATCTCTTACTTGGAACTTCTGAAACTGTATGGTTGTGGAGTCATCATTTTACTTTCTTTTAAATATAATAATGCCAACTTCTTTCATTTGATAACCAGCCTTTGAAGGAGACCATCACTAAGAACTTCAAATACTATAAAAAACAAAATTCCATATGGACAGATAACAACCCATTGATTTATGTGTTGACTAGTTCCAAGTTGGATACCAGTGACCAAAGATGTGTAACAGGATTGGCCAGTTATGATTTCAGCACATATTATAGATCTAGAAGACAAATGTGGATGCAGATGCTTTATTTAGAATTCCACAGAATACTTGGTGGTGATACCAGTAGAAAGTGTGAGAACAATCTTTGCCATTTAAGGTATTAGGTGGAAATATAGTCCCAGAGACTGGGACTTCTTCCAGACAGCATGCCAAGTGCACGTGTAAATCTTGTGACATTAAATCAATCTTCCTTGCCAGGATTGTTTTGCAGATTTCTGGTGGTGAGAACATATGGTTGATGAAGGACTAAAAGAAATTATACAAGTCAAAAAGCATGGTAATGTTCCTAATAGTTCCTATTTCAGACAGTAAAATGCTCCTTATGGCTGACACAATGGAAGAAGCTGCATTTGTGCAATAGAGTGCTTTATTGGATTGTAAATTATCCTATACATAGAAAGAGGATGCAGCTGATAAAGCTACTCAATACCCATAGATATGATGACACTGGACATATGGGCCAAAGAAGAGCTCTTGAGCTGGTAAGAAACTGATTTTATTGGTTGATGATGGCTGCAGGTGTTACCAACAAGTGTGAAACTTGTGCTCTCTGTGTATAAATAAAAATATCTAATAGAAATATTTGGAAGAAAATAATTATCAATAAACTTTTGGAACATATCTAAGTTGACTTTCTATTCCTAGAAGAAGATAGCAAAAATATGAGTCATATCTTGTTTGCAGCTGATCTGATATTTCATCAGATATGTATAAGTATACCCAAACAGAAGCCAAATAAACATGTACTATTACTGAAGTATTATGGGAGATTCCCTGTCAGTGTATGTATCCATTATGACGAATGCAAAGACTGTGAGAAGCTACCCAAGGAAATATTGGCTTTGGCAGATTTCAAAAAGTTTAAGGTTGCTCTTTACAGGTGAGCACATTTTTAGTATATAATGTCAAACTTCTTAGGAACTTGAAACTAGAACAAAAGGTTCAGTGGAGTTAACATTACTTCTTGTATATGCATATAATCCACCTCACACTTACTCATGCCATATCTACTGCAAATAATGTTATTTTTATTTATTTTTATTTGTTTCAATTTCAATGACAGCTAGGGTGTAAAAAAATCACCTTTATTGTTTTAAAGAGCTAATTATATTTTATATTTTATTATTATTTGAACTTGCTTCAGGTAATCTGAGATAATCTTTGGTTAAAAAGGCCAGTTGTATGGGAACCCCTCCTAATTGGTAGAGATTGATTACACAATGCCCCAAATCTGTATGAGAGTAGATGGAGTTGTTGAGAGCTTCCTCTGGCTTTCAGCTCTGAGAGAGAAGATTCACTGTTCCCATCTTCCTTCAAATCTCTGAAGGGAGAGACATACTCGGAAGAAGCTGACATACAAAGGAGTTCTGTCATGTTCCTATCCCCAGCTTGCTGCTCTAGAAATTTTAAATAATTTCCCTTTGGGTGATATTTGAGACTATCTCTTGATATCTCACTCACAATAGGAGAATTCATTTTACTCTCTATAGAGTTTGGTGTGTATTCACCTATGTATAGTTTTTCTGATTTCTATTTTGCTATCAATTTGAATAAATGGACTTATTTGTTATATTCAATACTGAGGAGATTTTGACTCTTTTTTTTCTCAAAAGAAACTACATTGTTGACCTTCTGTCCCCTATTAAATGGAAAGAACCGGGGAAAGAGCTTACTTAACTCCAGGAAAAATAACCCAATTAATTCCAAAAATATTATCTGTTAAACAATTAGAATAGCTATATGCTGAAGGTAACTTTGTGTCTTTCTTTTGCAATGTTATTTAAAAGCATAATTAATTCTGACAAAAGCAATGTGATTGTCAATCAGACTAGCTCTCATTAATTCTTTTATTGCATAGCACATTCTTTCTGTCCTTGTTTCTCACCCTGAATTCAGTATAGATCCAGATAGATGTTGCTTCTTAACTTTTACTTTTTTATGTCCTTGAATTTGGCTGGAAATTTATGTGGTACATGGTCTTTTTCCTCTTGGAGTGAAAGCTCAACCTTTACAGCAAAAGTTATTATCAAGTGAATTGTACTGACATATTATTTCTGCAGGCCTAAGAATATCCATCATTCCATTTAGTTCTTCTATTGTGCCACTGCAGCCAGTGATGAAGAAGGCAAAAATCCCTGATACTAAAATAAAAAGCAAGAGCAATTTACATTTTTATCTACAAGCAAATTTGTTTTCAGGCAATGAAGTATGATATAACATGTTATTATTATTATTTTTTTTAAAAGCAGAACAGGAAGAACATTTTAAGACATAGATGTTAGATTTTGTTTTGACTTGAGATCTAGAAAAATGGAAAATATTAAAAATTTCTCTAATGGACAGTGGGTTGTTTTCAAGAAAACTGGGATTGGTTTTGATACAACCATTTCCATAAATCAACATCCTGTACCAGGAATATGTCACTTTCCAGGCATTGTACCTTAGGCTATTCTCATGCAAATAGGAAATATTTAAAATGCATGCTGGACTTAGAATTGCACTCAAATCCTGCCTGTGATTTTTACCATCTAATCAATTTATCTGGCCTTTTTGAATTTTAGTTTTTCTCACCTATATAAATGAAAATTTTTTTTAGAGTTATTAACATCCCAGCAGTAGGAATTATTATTTATTTTATTTTATTTTTTATTATTAATACTTTTTATTTGCAAAACATATGTATGGGTAATTCCTAAAAATTAACCCTTACAAAGCTTTCTGTTACAAATTTCCCCCCCCCTACTCCCCACCCCTCCCCTAGATGGCAGGATATACACTACATGATAATTATGTTAGAATACTTAAGAAATAGAATATATGTATAGTTATTGCATCATTTTTTGTGCGGGAGAAATCGTATCTACAAGAAAGAATAATCCGATAAAGGAAATACAATGCAAGCAAACCTCAATAGAGAACATGAAAATGTTATGTTGTGGTCCACACTTCACATCCCTCTCTCTGGGTATATATGGCTCTCTTCACCGAACAATTGGAACTGGTTTGAAGCATTTCATTGTTGAAGAGGGTCATGTCAAATGAAAATTATTTTGTTCATACTATCTACCTTATAGAAAAATTATGAGAAAACAATTTTATATATTGTTAAAGCATTATAAAATATGGAATATTAATTGAATACTGAATACTAACTCAAATCAATGTTCAATCTTCACTTGAAACTCTAGTAGTTTCATTTCCTTTCCACTTTTCTAAACATTTAGAAATACTTTCAACTGTAAGCGTTATATCCAATGAAACCAAGACATCATTGTTAGAATTTAGGATCAGAACTTAATTCTACAGTACAGTTATGTGTAATTCTACACATAAGATAGTCTGTTTAGTCCATCTAGCTGTTGGGACAACCCACTAAGTATAACAATATCATGAACCTGTATGAACAGAGTGCAAAGTTGGATAAGAAGAGGAGATGAGGAATAAATCATCACTTAGGAAATTATACTATGCTTTCCATGTATTTGAACTGTTTATTGCCCCAGAATTCATTTCTTGAACACTGATATTCTGTAAGTGATGCTATAACAGAACACCAAGACTTCAGTGGAATTTAACATATAAATAACATAGAGGTCAATGGAAAAAGTCTTTGGAAGCCATCTGCAACATATTTATGATGATGACTTGTATGAAAGAAGCATCACAAAAGATATCTTTAAGAACAAGAGTGATCTTATGGCAAGGATGAGAGACAAAATGTTTAACTTGACATTTAGAAAAAGAAACAAGTTCACTATCCAATTCATTGATAAGAAGGGAACAAAATCTCTAGGTTTAGAGAAATGTATGGAATGATAATGATGTAAATATTAGAATTATAAAAGGTGAGAAAATGCAACTAATTTTTATTTATATTTACAAAAAGAATGCTTACATCATAGAGCTTACATAGCTAAGAAGAGATAGTCTGTTAGTTCCTAAGTTGTTTAATTTTTGCTACTACCCTCTGTCTCTGGAGTAGATATTTGCTTTATCTTTAGAAACAATTGGAAAAAAGAATCATGTTTTTATATATGTGGAATTTTGAGGAGTGTTGAATGCTCTTTTTAGTGGATGCATAATTAGGTGACATTAGGCTACACACACAGAAACCAAGAGGGATATAATATGTATTTGGGCTCAGGAAACAAAAAGAAACCTGAAGCACTTTTGTCAGGGTAACAAAAATTTGCATTGTAAAAGTCAGCACTTAAGACTTTGTTCTACACCATGTGATATATTGAAAGTGAGAATGGGGAGTTAAAGGGGTCAATCTCCATAGAGTTTCTAACATCTGGAAAAATCAAATGAACTGTCTGAGTGTTGCATTGGTATCCCTAGATATTTTTTTTAAAAAAAGAAAAGAGAGGAAAACCTTCAGCACATGGTTGGGTCCTTTATGGAGAATTTTTAGAAAGATGTGGAGAAGAATCATAAAAAGAGGAAAAGGTATGGAGGATTGAAAGAGGTGTGAATAAGCACCCACAATGAAGAAATCATGAATCAGCCAAGAGTTAAAGAATTGGCATTTGGATATTGAAAGAAGAATAATTTCCTTGTCCTCTTGTTCTATTCTCAGTTTGACAGGAAGAATAGTGAAACTGATTTCTACTTATATCTTATAATACAATGATTATACTCGTAGTACTTTATAGGATTGCTACAAGAATCAAATGATAGTATTTTGCAAACTCTAAAAGAGTTATATAAATATTAGCTAGCTAGAATCATTACCCTAATCTAAAGGAATTTAATAGTTATGCCTTGATATTCCTTGATATTCCTATATATATGCCTATGATATTCCAGTAAGGGTTGTAGGTTATTGGGGTAGCTAGGTGGTGCAGAGAGAAGCTAGAGGCCGGGCCTAAAGTCAGGAAAACCTGATTTTAAATCCAACCTCTGAGACTTAGTAATTTTGTGAACCTAGATAAGTTATTTAGCCTTTGTTTACCCGTTTTCTCAATAATTATAAGATACCTGGTACAATGCCTGGAAGTAGTAGGTAGTACAAGAAGGTTAGCTATCATGGGTTTTAGATGTGCAATTCAGCTTTGAGATCTTGTAATCCATCTCCCTTATTTTACTGATATGCAAAATTAGGATGAGACTGGTCAAGTGACTTGTTCCCATAGCAAATGAGTAGCAGAGAAAGTATTTGGATTCTGGTGTTTTACTTCAGATTCAGTCAGTTCCTTTCCCACCATTCTTTACTCAAAAGGTTTAAAATTTCTACTCTGTAAAAAATAAGACTGTGGTTCTATTGGCAATGCACTTTGAGTTTCCATTAAAAACAGTGGAAAGAGATGGCTCTTAGAATTCTTGCTTTCGATGCTTATTAGCTGTGGACAAATAATTTCTATTCTGTATCCTAGTTCTCTCATATGTAAAATTAAATTAGAGCATTCAGAGTGCTTGCTTGTTTGGCTTACCACTATCTTTCCTATCCCAAAGCCTCTGTCTTGGGAAAGAGACATTTCAGAGAAAGTACATCTAGCTGAGATCTAAGACACTTGAACAGTAGGAGGAAACACATGAAGAGCAGAGTGACATATTAAGGAAAAATACATACAGAAAGACAATTTACCCAAAGAGGGAGATGATTCTGAGGATCATGATTCATTGTACTTTGAAGCTCCAAGAACATAAATATGTATGTATGTATCTATACATATATGCGTATGTATGTATATATGTGTACCTGTATCTCTCTTTCTCTCCCTTCCTTTCTCTCTCTGTCTCTATCTCTTACTCTGTCTCTGCATCTGTCTCTGTCTATCTGTCTCTATGTCTGTCTGTTTCTCTTCCCTCTGTGTGTATGTGTAGCCTACCTGTATGCTTCACTGTAATTGAACCACTGTTTGAATTCACACTTTCTGTGGACCTGCATCTTAAAGAAGAGAATTTAATATGTGACACACACCAATTACTGCTCCTGTTGCATTTCTGCCAAAGGACTACTGCCATCTTTTTCTAATTCTCTCTCAAATCTCCTTGAAAGTCTTCCAAACTACTGCTATTTCCCTTTGTGAAAACTTCCATCACCACCATACCATCCTTCTGGTCTAAGAGCTTATCTTAGTTTTCTTTATTTCCAAATTAGTAATCCTGTGAATTTTATGATCAGCCAAACATTTTTTGGGACTTGTTACATTCTTCTTCTGAGTTGGAAATTTTGTAATCCTTGCAAAATCAGTTTTAACAGGCCTGGTACCTGTATTCGTAAAAATGGCTCAAAATATCAGAATAAATTATTAACTGACATCTTAGAAAGTCACCTCAGAAAAACATGCACAGTTTTTTTTTAAGTGAAAACATATGTAACAGATGTAGTACAATGGAGAGAAATACTTACCAGTTTGCTTCTAAAACTAAATTCCCATTACCGACAGGAAATTTCAAGCAGACATTTTCAGTTGTATAGTATATATATTCATAAAAAAGTAAATAAGTGAGAAATAAAATGTAGTCCTACCGGATAGATCAAATAACAGACTAAATAAGATTAACAAACAAGAAAAATTACAGAATAAATGATATTGATACAAAACCCAAAGCATAATTTGAAAATCCAGTAAGCAGAAGCTTATTTGAAGAGCACATGCATCTATCTATGAACACTTGAAATGATATTCAAGGCACACAGTACAAGAGTCACATTGACTTCTACATGTATTACCCTCAGATTGATCTGGGGCATGATGTCCTAACTTTCCTGACCTATTGATCTATCTACTCTAAAACCTAAGTTTTATCATATGGGAGAGTCATAATTCTTATTAAGTCTATAGTGTTGTCCACCTAAATCTGACTATATGGTGCCTAAACTGGTTAACACTATTACCACTAACATGAAGGATCTGGACAAACTAGGGACAGAATATCCATTGTTTTGTTGAAATTAGCAATATCTTTAGGAAATTCAAGTTCACTTCAAGTTTGAGTGTGGGTAATTTTGTCACAGTCTTCCAAAGCCAAAACTTGCAAGAAACTATAGAAATATTCTCTTCTAATGCCTCTCATAGAAAAACTAGATCACAATAGCCACATGTATTCTACTGTCCAAGATGGTAAAATAATCCAAATCCTCAATTTTTATTTTTTTATGGTTGCTCATTTTTAAAATTTAATTTTATACATTTAAACAATTTTTATATTTAAATTTTATAATTTTATATTTGTTTATATGTTATATATGCATTATACATATTGTATAAATATATTTATATTATAATAAAATTATACAATTTTATAATCTTGAACTTAAATTTGAGAAGACAAAAAAGGAACACTTTCATGTATGCAGCACAACATTAAAAGAAGATTCAAAATTATGAATTTTCATAGTTTGCTTTTTTTGAAAAAATATAGAATAAGTACTACACATCGTTTTCAAAGCTATCCTGTTTTGCTATACTTTCTTCTAAGTTTTCTTTTGTTCTCTGCTGCTCACTCTTCTATTTTTTCCTTCCTCTCTCCCCATCCTACTTTAAAAAAGGCTATAAGTGAATCTATGCAGAAACATACCATATGTATTTTTGTTTATCAGTTCTTTCTCTGGATGTAGACAGTATCTTCCTTCAAAGGTCTTTTCAAATTGATTTAGGTTACAGTTAAGCACAGATTTGCTTACACACACACACTTCTACATATATGCACACCCACACCCACACACCCACACCCACATATATATATATATATACATATATATATATATATATATATATATATATATATATATATATATATAATTTATTTTTGTAAAACTTCTATAAATTCTTTCTGGGCAGGTAGCCATTTAACATTACTCTTTGCGGTAGAAGAGACTTTTTTTTTTTTTTTTTACTTCATGGTTCTCTTCTGAAGATGAACCATGGTCTTCCGTATTCTTACAGTAAGTTTCTATGGTTGGGTTCTTTCTTCTTTGCCTGTTCAGTTTTTTAAAATGAAAACTATCAGTGAGAACTATTTTAATGAGAACTGTATTAACATCAAAGTCAAATCAATTCATCCATTCCACAAGACAACATCAATTAGCCAAACAAGCCTGCTTTAATCATATATATATATACTAAACTGTGGTTAGACACTGTGGATATAAATACTAAATTGGAAAAAAAATTCCACTACAAGTAGGTGATACAAAGGAAAAGATACACATATAGTAATGACCAACTGCATGGAAGATGAGATGCTTTCTTCAATTTTCATGAACTTTCAAACCTTTCCAAAGAAAGAATTATGTATAAGAGATGAAGCAATTTCAGATGTCTCCATGGGCTAAGACATTAAGAACCTTACAGAGATAACAAACAATCTGATGAATTTAAAAAAGAGTAGCTTAATTCCCAAAGCATTCAGTTAACATCCCCCACTCACAAGCCACTATGCTCCGTAAACTAATCCATAGGTTCACAACAGAATTCAATTATATAACTACCCCTCCAACCCATCCTGTTAAAATTCAAAAGCCAGAAGCTTGCTCTAACTGAAAAGACAACTGTGTCTTTTAAAAATACTCTATCAAAGAATTTTTTTGAGAGCTGGAGAGGGGATCAATAATCTGTACTCAAAGCTTTCTTTTATAGAGGGCATACAATCTTCCTGGTAACTCCATTTTCAGAAATCTATTTTAATTTATTTAATATTTTATTTTTCCCTAGTTACATGTAAAACAATTTTTCACATTTGTTTTTTGAACTTTGAGTTGTGAGGGGGCAGAGCCAAGATGGCAGAGTGAAGATGCGACTCTCAGTGACCTTCTCTGACCTTCTCCCAAGCCAACAGTAGATTAAGCCTCTAAATTGGTTCTGGAGTCAAAGAACCCACAAATATTTGGACTACAACACATTCCCAGAAGAAGTTACCTTGGAAGAGCTTCAGAACAGTCTTTTTCAGTCAGCAGGGGGTTGGAAAGTTTGCTGAGCTCACTCAGCAGCTCTGGGAGAGGGCAGGAAGCCGGGCAGGACTCAGCATGGCAGGTTCTAAGCACCTGGGAAGTTTCTGTGAGGCTCTTGGGCCACCCTGCCCTCCTTGTGGGCAGGTACTTTGGCAAATCTGCCTTTTATAAAAGGTAGATTGTAACCCACTGCAAATGCCAGACTTAGTCTGGACAGCCCAGCACCAAAAGTCAATCAGCCAAACTGCCCCAGGGCAAATTAAAGCAGCTGCCACTCCTTTGCTTTAAACAGACCTCAAGCTTTTAAAAAAATGAATAAAAAACAAAAAAGAACTCTCACCATAGACAGCTTTTATGGAGAGAGAGAGAAGGACAGACCTCAGATACTGAGGTTCATAAAGGTAAAGCAACTCCAGAGGAAGACAAAAAGGGAGACATAACCTGGTCCCCATTTCCCAAGGTTTTCCTAGAAGACTACATAAAAAACCTTAAAAGAGAGTTAGAAGAAAAATGGGGAAATGAATTGAGATCAGTGCAAGAAGCATATAATGCCCTCCAAAAGAGATATGAAAAAGACACCAATTCACTAAAAAACAAAATTGGTGAAATAGAAAAAGTATGCAATGAACAAACTGGCCAATTACAAAAGTAGCTTAAAAAGATAATTGAAGAAAATAATACATTAAAATTAGAATTGAACAAATGGAAATGAATGAATCAACAAGACTTCAAAAATCAGTTAAACAAAAACAAAAAAAAGAAAAAATAGAAGAAAATATGAAATATCTCCTAGGAAAAACAACTGACCTAGAAAATAGATCTAGGAGAGACAATCTAAGGATAATTGGACTTCTTGAAAGCATGATGAAAACAAGAACCTACATATTGATTTTTCTTTTATTTGAGTCTCCTTGTTTAAAATGACTAATATGGACATGTTTTACATAATTGGACGTGCATAACCTATATTTGATTACTTACCATTTCAGGGTGGAGAAATGATAAGGAAGAAGGAAGTGATATAATTTGAAACTCAAAACAATTCATTGGTCTGTTCTTTTTCTATTTTATTGATATACTTAGAAATATAAAATTTTCACAGATTACTGCTTTTGGTGTGAGTTCATCCCATTCACATTAATAGTTATAATTTTTCTCTCCACTCTTTTTCCTCATTATTATCCTTCTCACCCTCTTTTTTTTAAAACCCTTCCCCTCCTCACATAACTGATTTATTTCTGACCACTAGTTCTCTAATCAGTACACTTTTTTAGAATCCCTCCCTTATCCTCTCCTCTTACTTTGTATTCTACATACCTCTTGCAAAATCCTTTGCTTATTCTTTCCTCTCACCCTTCTATTTTTATATATTTAAAAAACCTATATACCCTTCTAGATGTATGTTATTCCCTCTTTAACCAATTCTGAAAAGAATAAGGTTCCAACGCTACCAATATATGACTGCACCTATTTCTACTACAACAGTTCTTCCATTCATGCCTCATTTGTATGAGATAATTGCTCTATTTTACCTTTCCTTACTTAATTTATTTTTTTTAGAATCATCCCACTATATTTAACTCAACTCCAGGGTTTCTATCTATATATGCTTTTTCAAACTACTCAAGGAATGATAACATTCTTAAAGAATTCAGATAACATTTTCCCATTGAAGAAGTTAATAGTGAGTCCCTTATAATTGGTCTTTAATGTTTACCTTATTTTTGTCCTTAGATATTGTATGTCAAATTTTTTCATTGAGTTATTATGTTTTTGTCACCTGAAAGTTTTTTTTAATCATTCAATTTTAATTTTTTTTTCCATTCAGGATTCTATTCAATTTGGCTGGATGATTCTAGGTTGCAAATCCAGCTCATTTGCTCTTTGAGTATACTGTTGCATTTCCTTTGGTCTGGTAATGTAGAAATTGCTAATCTTGTATTATCCTGACTGTAGCTCCCCAGTATTTAAATTGTTTTTTTTTCCCTTGTTGCTTATAGTATTTTCTCCTTAGCCTCAGGGTTTGAAACTCACCTATCATGTTTCTGTGAGTTTTCATCTTGGCGTCTTTTTCAGGTGGTGATCAATGTATTTTTTTTTCTATTTCTGTTTTGTAATCTCATTCAAGAACTATAGAGCAATTTTCCTAAATAATTTTTTGTAATACTATGTCTAGACTCTTTTTTTAAAAAATCACAACTTTCAGGTAGTCTAACAATTCTTGTACTGTTTTTCCTCAATCTATTCTCTAAATCAATTGTTTTTCAAAGGAGATATTTCACATTCTTTTCTATTTTTCATTCTTTTAATTTTGTTTTATTACTCCTTAGTGTCTTAAAATGTCATTAGTTTCCCTTTGCCCAGTTCTAGTTTTAAGGAATTATTTTGTTCTTTAAGTTTTTATATTTCAGAAAAGCGAGGTTGTACAGAGGATAGAGCACTGGTCCTGGACTCAAATTCAGGCTTGAGTATTTATGAGTTGTGTTACCCTAGTCAAGTCACTTAACCCCTGTTGTCTCCAAAAAAAGCTTTTGGATCTCTTTTTCCAGTTGATTGACTTTCTTTTCGTAATTTTCTTAGATTGCTCTTCTTTTTCCCCTGATTTTTCTTGAACTTCACTTATCTGAGTTTTGTAATCCTCTTAAACTTTTATAAGAGCACTTTCTGGATTCCTGACCATTTGATATTTTTCTTTAAAATAAGAGTGACTTTTTGAAAACTGTACTATCTTCTGAATATGATCCAGACCTCTATCTCCATAGTAACTATCTGTGGTTGGGTTCTTTCTTCTTTGCTTTCTTCTTCTTTTTCTTCTTATTATTAGCAGCAGAAGCTTATTATTATACTTAAGTTTTAGTTTTAAGGCTTGGGGAAAAATGCCTCAGCTTTCAGCTTTTTCTTACTGTTCTCTGAGCCCCAGGGAGTCCGACCTCAGGCACTCCTTTCCATTCTTAAAATCAAAGCCAGAGCCCTGAGCCACACTGTCAAAATGATTGCTTTTGCTCCCTTCAGTCTCTTGTGGCTGCAAATTTCAGCTCATCCCTCTGCTGTGGAACTGATATCAGTGATTCAGCTCTCCTTCAAGTGCCAACAGCCAGCAGGGTCTCTGCCTCTGTTACCAACTCATCAAGTATGTCCTGGAATCTTGTGATAGTGGAGAGTCTTTCAATCTTCCCCTGCTCAGTCATCAGACTCCTACATTTTCTGTGGGGTGAAAGTTCCCGAAGCAGAGGCTGGGACCAGACCCAAATGATTCCAGGGCTTATTTGCTTATTCACTAGAATCTGCCTAGAGATGTTATTCTTTGTCCACTCTAGAAGGTCAAGTCTTTCCTAAGGATTTTTCAAATTGTCCTAGGGGGAAAACTGCTTTACTGCAATTTAATTATTTCTGCCATTTGAAGTTCGCTTTGAGATGATATTTCGTTTTGTTTGTAGGAGAAATTTGGAGAGCCTGGTAGTTCCTGTCTTATTCCACCATCTTCCCAGAATCCTTTTGGCACACATCTCAGTTTTTTTCCTAATTAAAATTTTAAAAAAATTTTTATTTTTTAATTTTCAAAATACAAAGATATTTTTCAACATTCACTCTTGCAAAATCTTGATCTTTGGGCTGTTTGAGAAGGAAATGATTTCTTCAGGTTTCATTTTCTTTCTAGTAAAATTTCAAAGAGCTCTTTTTAATAAAAAAAGTTTACTTTTTTTTTTCACCAACCCTCTTCACAATTGCTCTTCAGGACTCTTTGTTTCAGGTAGGTGCACATTGTTTTGTGCAATTTGCTTTTCCTTATTTTATATTTTTTATATATTTTCCCTGGTTACTTGCAGAATGTGTTGTCATCAGTAGAATTGCTAATGTAACTGCTGTATAACTTGGAGTTTTATCCCTGAGTTTTAACTAGAGGTGCTCAATGTATTATTTCAACTAATACTTTTTTTTCTGTGATTGGAAGTTTGTGAGTTTTTCTTGAATTATTGTGTCCAGATATTTTGACTTGTCATGTTTTCTGGGTCACTTAAAATTATATAATTATGAGTATTCTATCTTTGAAGTCAATATGTTTTGTTCATATGTAGCAAAGCTTCCCTCCCCCTTTTTCATTTCTTTTTTTATACTCTTTGCTTCTCTTCTTTCAAATAATCCTTAACTTTCATGTATTTTTATTCTTTTTAATTTTTTATTTTCTTTTATGTTTTTTTAACATAACAGTATTTTATTTTTTATTACATGTAAAGATAATTTTCAACATTCATTTTTGTAAGATTTTGAGTTTCATAGACAATTTGCAGATGAAGAAATTAAAGCAATCTATAATTATGTAAAAATGATCTAAATCACTTTTGATTAGAGAAATGCAAATTAAAAGAATTCTGAAGTACTTCCTCTCACCTATCAGATTGGCTAAGATGACAGAAAGAAGATAATGGGAAATATTGGAAGGGATGTGGGAAAATTAAATACTAATGAATTGCAAAGTTGTGGAGCTGATCTAGCTATTCTGTAGAGTTATTTGGAAGTACTCCCAAAAGGCTATACAATTATGCATACTGGTTGTTCCAGCAGTCTCATTACTGGTTCTGTATCCCAAAGAGATCATAAAAGAGATAAAAGGAACCACAGGTGCAAAAATTTTTGTAGTAGTTCTTTTTCTGGTAGCAAGAATTGGAAATTGAGTGGATGCCCATCAATTAGGAAATGGTTGAATAAGTTGTTGTATATGAATATAGTGGAATATTATTAATATGTTATAAAAATGATGAACAGGATGATTTTAGAAAAGTCTAGAAAGACTTATATGAATTTGATGCTAAGTGAAGTGAGCAGAACTAGAAGAATTACCAGGAATAACAGCAAGATTATGTGATGATCAACTATGATAGATTTAGCTCTTCTCAGCAATGCATTGATCCCAAACATTTCCAATAGATTTGGGGTGAAGAATGCCATCAGCATTTAGAGAGAGAACTATGAAAACTGAATATATATATACGTATATATATATATATTTTACATATTTCCAAACTTATCATTGTTGTTCAAGAAAAATTGTATCTACACGAAAGACATATCAGATAAAGGAAACGCAATGTAAGCAAACATCAATCAAGAGTATGAGAATGTTATGTTGTGGTCCACATTTCACATCCCTCTCTCTGGGTGAATATGGCTTTCTTCAGTGAACAATTGGAAGTTGTTTGAAACATTTTATTGTTGAAGAGAGCCATGTCCATCAGAATTGATCATCATATAGTATTGTTATTGCCATGTATAATGATCTCCTGGTTCTGCTCATTTCACTCAGCATCAGTTCATGCAAGTCTGTCCAGGCCTCTCTGAAATCGTTCTGCTGGTCGTTTCTTACAGAACAATAATATTCCATAATATTCATATACCATAATTTATTCAGCCATTCTCCAATTGAAGGGTATCTATTCAGTTTCTGAAAACTGAATACATATTGAAGCACAGTATTTCACTTTTTTTTGTTTGCTTTTCCTTTCTCATGATTTTTCACTTTTGTTCTGATTTTTCTTTCACAACTTGACTAATACAGAAATATGCTTACCCATGTATAACCTTTATCAGATTGCTTGTTGTTTTGGGGAGGGAAAAGATGAAAAAATTTGGAGCTCAAAATCTAACAAAAATGAATGTCAAAAGCTATCTTTGCATGAAATTGGAAAAATAAAATACTATTGAAATGAAAGCCCACCCAAAATAAAAAAAAAAGCTTGGATTTTGAAAGGGAAATAAATAAAAAATAAAAAAGATTGTGAGTTCTAAATTTTCTTGTTCTTTCCCTTTCCCCTTTCCCCAAGACAACAAGTAAGATGATACAGGTTATATATGTACAATTATGTTAAACATATTTCTACATTAGTCATGTGAAAGAAGACTAAGAACAAAAGTGAAAAACCATGAGAAAGAAAAAAACAAAAAACAAGTGAAAAAGTGTCCTTCAATCTTTATTAAGATTCTATACATCTCTCTCTCTCTCTCTCTCTCTCTCTCTCTCTCTCTCTCTCTCTCTCTCCATACATACATACATATATATATATATATATATATAAAACCCACTAACATGATTCTGTTTAGGAGAAAGGTTATTGAAGTAGACCGAGTTCCACTCACCCATGTGATTATTCATTTCACCTCATTGAGCAGAAGTAGCATATTCTCTGTGTTTCTCAAAAAGTGGATTATTCCCAGGACTACCTCTCTATGAGGGTATTCCATCTCAATTATGTAAAAAGTGTGATTAGTGTGGGTTTACTCAATCCAAATCATTGCTAAACTTCCAACTACTTTCTTCCAACTGTACAACTGATAGAATTTGCTATAATTCACTGGCTCTTGGCCACATATCTTTTCATGATGGAGGCACCGAAATAGAAACATACTTAGTTACATACAGTTCTTTAGTCTACATAGAATCAGCAAAAAAGAAATAAAACAATACTTAATAAAACATTTTCATGCTGTATGTGAATTTAGACAACCCAACACCAGATATTCAGTACATGCAGGTAGAGACTAAGGATTGAAGGGGATTTGCATAAAATAATTTTTAGTCAGGACACAAACTGCTAGAGGAATTAGAAAAGGTTTTGAATAGAAAATAACACCTGCAATGTACCTTGAAAGAAATTAAGGATTCTCTAAGATAGAGATTAAGAGGGAGTGGGTTCTGGAAACCCATCAAAAAAAAAAAAAGACTGGATTTTGAAGGGAAAAATTAAAAATTAAAAGGATTTTGAGTTCTATCTATTCAAAAACATGGTAGTCAGAGCAAAATTTGAAGAAAAAATAAATAGCAGAGCAATTTGGAATGACTTAAGAATTCCTGAAGAAGAATATTAGACATAAATCGAAAATAAATTCAATTATTTTCATATCATTTCCTGAATCAAATAAGTATCTTTTGTTTGCCATTCAAAGTCCTTCATAACCTGGCCAATCGTATACTTCCAGTCCTTTTCACCTTACTCATCCTCTTCCACACTCTTACCTTCTGGACTTTTTGCTCTATTTGAGCAAGACACTCCATCTCTTGGCTCCATGTGCTTTCCTCCCAGGTAATATAAGATTGTATAATGTATAATGTATATATATCATATAAAATGTATAATGAAGAATTCCAGCTTCCTTCATATCTATTACTTTGACTCTTGTGGAGATCCAATATTGTGTGGTGTTAACTACTTGAGATGGTTTAGGTACCTCAAAGGATTTCCATTTAGTCCTACCCACAGTCACATTAGTGATTGTTGAAGAAGCTTAGTGAGATGTCACAAACTCCATGTTTTTTCTTTGGACCTTGACCTGGAACTTATTTATTCTTTTATATTCAAACAGATTACATGTTTGTATATATAAACACTAACAGATCTAACATCTAACAGATGTGTTCATTTGATTTCTAAGCTCCTAGGAAATTTGAAAAAGCAATCAGGAATGGCAGTCAAAAAAAGTGGTGGGTGGGCCTATATAGATGCTGAGCCCATAATATTCCTTTTCTCCATAGTCTGATATCTATGGCATCTCCTGAATGATCCAAATATGACACAGGCTTTAGAGATTGCATTAGAGTAGAGTTGAAGGGCTCTTAATGCCCTGTTATTAAATTTTTCCATACAGTTTTGTTATTTTCCCTATGGGTTGGTAATCAATTACTTTTTTATCAAAGCCTTTCATGAGGTCCTTTCATGATATGATATTATCTCTCTTTCCAACTAGTAAGCCAGAATAGTGCTTCTTTTTACCACCCAACCATTAGTACCCACAGCTATATGTATCCAAACAAGCAAATTACCTGGTCAAATTTCATCAGTTAATCAGGTTGAAGGTTAATATTTGTGTGGTGTGAGAGATCCATAAAGTCTGATGTAATTCTGGTGCAGCTCTACCCAGAAGACAAATTTTGTAATAAGATAAACCTGAAACTTTCTTATTTTCATTAGAAGTTAATCAATCTTTTAAAAATAATTAATTTATTAACTTTAGCTTCCAACATTCTTTTTTCATCAATATTTTGAATTTATTTCTCTTTTCTTCTCTTGCCTTCTGCAAGAGAGTAAGCAATCTGATATAGGTTATACATGTGGAAACATGTTAAACATATTTCCACATTAGTAATGATGTGAAAGAAAAATCAGAAGAAAAGGGAAAAACCACGAGAATGAAAAAAACAAATAAAAAAGGTGAAGGCATATGTTATTGATACAGTTATTTGTGCTGATAGTTTTCCTAATATTGAACCCACCTTGCATTACTGGTATAAATTTCACATAGTTGTAATGTAGTATCCTGGTGAAAAATTGCTATAATATTTTTGCTAATGCACATTTTGTTTAACATTTTTTGCATTCATTATATTCATTAGGGAAATCAGTCTGATCCACTCATTTTTCAGGATTAGATTAATTTATTTCCAATTAATTTTACTTTATCTTTCCATAGTCCTTTATTACATATAATTTTTATTGCATCATAATCTGAAAAGGATACATTTAATATCTCAATTTGAATATGAGGGTTTTTTGCTTTAATATATGGCCAATTTTAATGCAGGTGCCATGTATAACTAAGAAAAGGATCATTCCTTTCTATCCCCATTCAACTTTCTCTAGGGATCTATTATATCTAACTTCTCTAAAATTCTATCCACCTCCTTAATTTCTTCCTTGTTTATTTTTTGTTTAGATTTATGGTGCTGAGAGGAAGAGGTTGAACTCCTCCAGTAGTATAGTTTTGTTGCCTATTTCTTCCTGTAACTCATTTAATTTCTCCAGTTATCTGAGTGCTATACCACTTGGTACATGTATATTTAGTATTCATTTTATTTTATTTTCTATGCCTCTTTTGTTTAGACTTATTTTGCTTTTGCTTTATCCGAGGTCAGGATTGTTGATCCTGTCTTTTTTTTCTTTTTTTACTTTAGCTAAAGCCTAATAGATTCTGCCCTAGCCTTTTACCTTTACTGTGTATCACTTGGCTTCAAATGTGATTCTTGTAAATCATATACTGTAGAATTTTTATTTTAATCCACTCTGTTATTTGTTTTCCTTTTATGGGAAAATTCATCCCATTCACATTCCCAGTAGTGATTACTAACAGCATATTTCTCTTCATCCTGTTTGTATCCCAGTTCCTACTTCTCTATCTCTTTTCACTCTGTCAGTCCTCATCAGTGTTCTGCTTCTCACCACAGCCTCCCTTAATCTGCTCTCTCTTCCATTGGTCCTCCTCTTTTTTGTCCTCTTTCCTTTCAACTTTTGCCATTCCTTTTTTCAATCACTTTTTTACCCCTTTTTTCTTTTCCTCCTCTACTTCCCTAAAGGATCAGATAAATTTCTATACTGAATGTGTATGCTATTTCCTCTTTGATCCAAATCTGATGAGAGTTAGGTTCAAACTGCTCAATCCCTGATTCTTCCCCTCTTTTGTCTTTTGTGCTTCTTAATGTGATGTTATTGGCTCTATTCTGCCATACCCTTTCTTCTTTACCCATTACAATCCTTTTTTCCTATATCCTAATTTATTTATAACATCATATCAAATATATACCCATATTCTCTGTCTACTTAAATTCCTTCTGATTATCCTAATAGTGATGTGATTCTCAAGAGTTACAAGTATTATCTTCTCATGTATGGATGTAAAAAGTTCAACCTTATTGAATAAAATTTATTTTTTCCTGTTTACTTTTTTATGCTTTTCTTAAGTCTTGATTTTGAAAAATCAAATTTTCCATTCTGTCTAATCTTGTCATCAAAAGTAATTGAAAGTCCTTTATTGCAATAAATATCCATTTTTTAGTTGAAAGAATATGCTCAATTTTGCTGGGTAGTTGATCCTTTGTTGTAATCCAAGCTCCCTTGCCTTTCAGAGTATCATATTCCAAGCCTTCTGATTCTTTAATGTAGAAGCTGCTAAGTCCTATGTAACCCTGACTGTGACTCCTTGAGATTTGAATTGTTTCAATCTTTCACTTGCCCAATTCTAATTTTTTTTTTTTTTGCTGAAGTAATTGTGGTTAAATGACTTGCCCAGGATCACACAGCTAGGAAGTATTAAGTGTCTGAGACCAGATTTGAATTCAGGTCCTTCTGACTTCAGGGCTGGTGTCACCTAGTTGCCCCTCCCTCCCAGTTCTAATTCTTAAGGAATTATTTTCTTTCAGTTAGCTTTTGTACTTCCTTTTCCATTAGTTCAAATCTACTTTTAAAAGAATTGTTTTCTTCAAGGGATTTTTCCCCTCATTTGACCAATTGTGTGTTGTTAAGAAATTGTTTTTTTTTTTCAGTCAATTTTTTCCTTCCTTTTCCAAGATGTCTCTTTTTTGCATATCTCTCATTTCTTTTCCCAAGTTTTCTTCAACCTCTCTTACTTGATTTTAAAAATACTCTTTTGATCTCTTCCAAGACAGCTTTTTGGGCTTCAGACCAATTTATATAACCCTTTGAGGCTTTGCATGTGACCATTTTGATACTGAAACTTCTGAGTAGTAGGTTTCATAGTAGGTTTCTATGGTAAGAGCTCTTTTCTGTTTTTTCCCCTCATTTTTTAGCCTATTTCATGAGTTGAGCTCTGCTTTTCAGGCACAAGGGGCATTGTCTCACTCTTCTTGTGCTGGAGACCAAAGGCCTAGTCACTGACTTTCTGCTCTGAGTCCTCAGGTGTTGGTGGCTTGTTTTACTGTTCTGGGGTGATCAAGCCTATTTATGTGTGTTGCACTGGTTCCAGGGCTGGAAGTTTGCCTTCTGTACTTGGGCTGGCCCTTACAGATGGCCTGCTGAGCCACTGGCCTGCTGATCCAGGACCTAGTGGTTTTAGTTGCTCATCTCTATTGTGGCTAAGAAGCTCTCTCTTGCTTGCTAGGATACCATTTTCTCTGGTTAGTGTTCCTCTTTTACCTAAGTGAGACAAACCTTTCCTGAATATTATCTAAGTAATCTTAAGTTGAAAAATTGTTTTACTCCACATTTTTGTAGATTCTGTCAACCCAAAATCAATTTAGATGTTTGATTTAATGTTGTTTATGAGGGAAATTGTGGAAAACTCAGGCAACTTCCTCATTTTTTTCCACAATCTTGGGTTTGTTTTCCTATGTATTTTCATTCCTAATCAGTTATTATTTCTTTATTGTTGTTGTTTTTTTTGAAAGAACTCCATGGAGTCAAGTTTTCCTTTTTTGCCAATTATTTTTGCTGCACAGGCTCTGAATTCTGTTTTCATGATTATTTCTTAGTTTAATGCTCTTCACAAGTTCCTCTGTCTCAGGAGATGTTGGTTTGTTTACCTTTGTTTTGCAATATTATTCATAGTTAATGTTGTGCTTTTAAACTTATCTACCTGATCTTGAAGACCTTAGTCATTTTCTTATAAATAGCTTCCCTGTTTGTTTTTATCCTTATGCTTAGTCTTTACATGATAATTTCACTCTTTTATTTTTAATTCATTTTCCATTAATGCTCACTTTCAAGTTACTTTGCACTCTAATACATCCCCTATGCCTGAGATCCCCAGGGAAATTTCCTTGGGAAACTGGTTCTCAAAGAGTCAGCTTTCTTCTATGTGAGGCAATGAACAGTTCACCAGCCTTGGTCTCTGCCTGATTTGATTTCTGGAGGGACATAACTGATACTAGCTGGTTGCTGGGCACCTTTTCTCTGGCTCAATGACATGCCACAGAAATTCAATTTATCCTCCTCCTGTTCCCTATATTCCTCAGTCTCCAGATCCCCTATATGGCAGCATTCTTTGTTAATGTAGCTCTCCTCAGGAAGACCTGACTAATTTTTGCCACATGAATCTCAGCAGCACGGAGTTGGTACAGGGAAGATGAGTGGTGATGTAGAGTTTTGTTGCCATCAGGTAAGGCAACTATGTAGCCTTCTTGTCACTGTTTTGTGGATAGGAAATATTGTATTAGCTCACTAGACTTTTTCCTCAATTGAGTTTTTGGTATCCTAGATCAGGGCTTCTTGAATTTTTTCTACTTGCAACACCTTTTTGCTTGAGAAATTTTTATGGGAGCCTGGGTATATAGGTATATAAAACAGGTGTACAAAACAAAGATTTACTGATAATAAATCATAATTTAATGATCTCCACATTCAGTTATAAGACCCCATATGAGTTGGTGATCTACATTTTAAAAATCTGGGTCCTAGACAGTGGAAATAGCCACATTACTTTATTTTGGGATGGTTTTAGAGGTTGTGGTTATCAGAGAAGTTTTTTACTCTTCCATGTCAGTGTGACCTAGAAGTTCATGTACATACTTTTGTAAAAAGTTTCATGCCATTTCTCTTAAATTCTACCTATATTTAAGCTCCCATCATATATCTATTATATTTTCAAAATTCATAAGAATGAAAGGAGAAAGGTTAAGAAGTTATAAATTAATAAGTGAAAAAAACTATTTAATATTATTTATTATGCATCAAATACTATCCTAAATTCTAGTGATACAAATAAGATCATGAAAATATCCTTGATCTCAAGTTATTTACATTTAAATTGGGGAGAGACAATTCATATGAAGGTTTAGAAGTATCATGGACAGAAGACTCTATTGGTTTCACAAGCATAGCTACAGGTCAGATGATGAGGTTCAGGGATAATTAGGGCGCACTGATGATAACATCCAGTAGGTTGGGCAGGTGTGCTGGTTAGGGATAGGGAAGTGGTTAGGTCCTGATGTTCCTCCATTAAATGATAATTATTGTTTTTGATGATTCCCTTCTCATCCAAGAGATGTGAATGACTATGTGCACCTTGAAATAGTATGTAAGGGATCTGGGGGAAGGAAGAGGACTTATGGAGTCTGGTACATAAGTTATTGAAAAAGGAGAGAAAGAGTTAAGGATTAGAGTGGTCTGGAACTATGAGTTCCCTCCTGCAAGGGCATGAATAAGGGATGGTATCAATGTCCAACCAGAAGGCATAAAGGGAGATAGAATTGTAAATAAGATTATGGATGGGAAAAGGTTCAAGGGTTTCTATGGTATTTGTTTCTATAGGACAAAGAGTGGTTAGGCTGGGGCAGGAATGAAAAGGCAGGGTATCCCGTTGTTCTTTCTTTGTTTCTTTTTTAATTCCTTTTCCTTTCTTTCTTTCTTTCTTTCTTCCTTCCTTCCTTCCTTTCTTC